>APFE030195710.1:0-25604 GCA_000404065.3 Pinus taeda | reverse complement strand
CTTATAAATTAGGGTTCTTTGGTTTATTTATACCAAGGCGCATGACTCCTTCTCTCAATAATCTTTCATTCATTTTCTGTCTATCTGATTTGTCCTGATGATGGACCCCCTTTGGGGTTTGAAACGTCGGCAAAATGAACTTGAAACTGTGGATAATCCGGAACATGAAGCTACAAAAAACTTCCACAGAGGCTTAAAATCCAATGTAACTCACTTCCTAAATCCATTCAAGGACACATGGTGAATTTATGTTGGGAGTTTAAACCAAAATTGATAAATACAATTCATGTCATAATATTATACTAGTGTGCTTTGGAAATAATTACACGAGTGCACTATCCACACACTCCTGAAGTAAGGTTTTTCAATTTTATCCTTTCATACAAAAATTATGTTGTCTCTTAATGAGAAAAAACCTATGTTTAGAAATATTCAAATAAAATAAGCTCCAAGACATGGAATCATGGGAGAAGGATTCCCCTAATTATAATTTTATGTCACAATTTAAAAAAATTGATAGTTTTTTTATCCAAATCCTAGTTATCATTTTATGGTGAGTTGCAACTCACTTTCAAAATCCATTCAAAGACACATGGTGAATTCATGTTAAGGGAATAAAAACCAAATTTAGTATAATTGAGTGTCATAAGTTCATGTAAGTGTATTTGGGAAAGGTGGGGGAGAGGAAAATATGCATATACTCCTGATTCAATGTTTTAAAAAATGGACCATAGAGTGAAAAAATTGCATTGGCTCTAGTTGAAGTTAAATGAATTTATAGATGCTTGAATATAAATTTTGGGTTTTTTTTGTCACTCAATTTCATATTAATTGAAAGAGATCATGTATATCACTAACCAATGTATATAGTAGCATATAAAGTTGGGAGAGGCACGATGATACTTTTCTTGTGTGATGCTAGGGTTTGTTCTATGCATGCAAACCCTATTGAATAACATAGTGTTCAAAATGATTTAAGTTGTCATGGATCTTGTCATAGAATATATGGAAAAGTGGGTTTTATACTTCTCTTATGTGAGTCCAAGGTTTTTCTATGCATGCAAAGCTTATATAATAACATGATGTTCAAGATTATTTGAATTATCATGCCTCTTGTAATAGAAGATATGGAGAAGTGGGTTTTATTTAATTTAACCTAATGTCTACATATGGGTGTTATAAATATTTTATTATAACTGATATAATAATGAATAAATGCAAAGTGGGTAGTGAGATGTTAGTTATAACCCAATGTCGAAAATTTGTAGTTTCCTTCAATGCCCATTGAAGTTTCCCACATATCCTTCAATTACATTAAAAATTATTTATCTAATCAGGTGGCACGATTTTGGTCTTTCTTGAATTGATGAATACAAATTTATAATAAACATTAATGAAATATACTATATCATTTCGAGGAATATTCTTGTGAAAATGCTAAGGTTAAGATCATATGTAAATTGGAAAGGACTTAAAACTAATAATCAATGTCAACATCCTAGGGTTTGATGATGTGATGTTAGGGTTTATTCTATGCATGCAAATCCTTTCATATTGATTTTGCAATGTCCTTTAATGTATATTGAGGTGGATTCTTTAGATCCAATGAATTTTCATTTTCAAATGAAGTGATCCAAATATCCTTAAAATACATTAAAAATTCCTTTTCTAGTCATGTTGTATAATTTTGGTATTTTTTCAAATTTAGGAATAAATTATCTAAAATATACTTTAAATAAATATGTTATATCATCAAAGGATAACCTTGTGAAAAAATTAATTCCATAAACATATATAAATCGAAGAGGATTCCAAACCAATAATTGAAATTGAAAGCCTAGGGTTTGATAATGTGATGCTAGTACATGTAAAACCTAGAATAAGAAAATTAAAGTAAGTTAATGTATGTTGAATTGGAGTATTTAGACTTAATGAAGTATCATTTTCAAATTAAGTGATCCACAAACCTTTAAACTAAATGTCCAAAATTCCTTATCCACTGATGTTGCATTCATAATATTGAATGTGTTCAAACTATGTATATACGGGCAATCATGAAACCAATCACGCATTTATATAGTATGTTCATGCTCTATATGAGATTTATTGGGAGTATGGAAAGAGCTAACTAGTGGAAATTTTATCTTGATTTCATAGTGGGAGAAGAAATCATAGACTCTAATAGACATTATCATTGATTAACATGTAAATTTAAATGTTGCAAAATATATATTGATAATTCAATGATGAAAGTATATTTCATTGCAAATGAATTATCATATAAAATAATTAGTATATAAGTAATCAAGAGCCATTAAAATGATCTCAAACATAAGTTATAAAAATATGAAATTCACTAAAATCTTGAAACAAAGGACCTTTCAAACGAGGCCTCTTTCTAAGGAAATAATTTGGCCATGTGTTCATGGATCTATCACAATTTTCCATGAAGCTCAATAGCTAAAAAAATGCCTTAAATAATATTAAGAAATAAAGAGATGAGAGAAAAAAGGGAAGATACGTTAACATCCACCATAAGGATATTTTGAATATTTTGAAGCTCATGCCATCAATCACCTTCAAGTGAGAGGGGATGGGGTGACTTGAGGAAGGGGGTGTTATGCAACTAGCTCACAAAATAGAAGAAAAGATAGAGCAATGAATTCAAACTTAGCCTCTTCAAGGGGGAAACCTCCTTTACATTATACAAATGAACAATCCTTGGATGATACAAATGACAAGACCTCATTTTTATATATAAGAGTCTAGGGGGTCACAATATAGTCAAAGCTGACATAACAATAATAATGTAAGGGCACAATAATAATAATAGTGTGCTTCTATGGGGCACAATAATAACAATATGGTAACAACATGGGCACAACAACAATAATAAGGGGCTATAATGACAATAATAATAAGGGAATACATTAGTATTATAGGGACCTAACATGCCCCTCTCCTTTAGAAAAGTGTTTTCCTCAACACTTGAGTAGTTATGGATGCTTCTGTATAAAATTATCATCCTCCCATGTGGAATCTTCAATGGGTAAGTTCTTCCACTGATGAGATACTCTGAAATTGATCGATTTTGTAGACATCGAGTTCTTGTTTCTGTGGCTGCTTTAGGTTCCAATATGATTTTTCCTTACTCATCAAGTTCTAGAAATATTGTTTGAACTAAGAGCTTGTCACCTATAACCTTCTTTAAGCATGAAACATGGAAAACGTGGTGCACTCAGGAAGCTGTAGGAAGTTCCAATTTGTATGCCATAGTACCAATCTTTTGCAACACCTTGTATGGACCATAATACTTTGGTAATAATTTATTATCCTTCTTTTCTTGCTCAAGGGAAATTTGTTTTCATGGTTGTAGCCATAGATATACCCAGTCACCTACATCAAAACTTCTTTCGCTCTGATGTTGATCTGCATGTTGTTTCATTCTATTATGTGCCAAAGTGAGTTAATCCTTTAAGAGTTGGCGAACTTGTTGTTAATGCTCGATGTGATATTCCACTACTTGAACATTAGAATTTTCTTTTAAATATGATGTGATGGATGGTGGATGATATCCACAAAGTGCCATAAATGGGGTCATTTTTGTTGCAGTATGGAAGGAAGTGTTATACAACCATTCAACCAGAGGCAACCATTTGACCCATTGTGTTTGTTTATCAGGTACAAAGAAACGAAGATATCCTTCCAAACATTTGTTCACTATCTTAGTTTTCCCATCAGATTGAGGATGATAATATGAGCTATGAGATAACTGAGTACCCGGATAATAAAATAAGATTGTCCAAAAATTTCCAGTGAAAATGGCATCGTTGTCACTTACAATAATTTTTGGGTTTCCATGTAGATTTTTAATTGTTTCCATAAATGCAGTAGCAATTATACTGACTTTAAAGGGATGAGATAATAAACAAAATTGTGCATACTTGGTAAGTCTATCAACTACCACCATGATTAAACCCTTTCCTTCGGACTTGGGTAAAATTGTGATAAAATCCATTGAAACCTCCTCCCAACGTTGAATTGGAATGGATAAAGGTTGTAATAGACCTGGGCCTTAACTATTTCAACTTTATTTTGTTTCCAAACCAAAAATTTCACCACAAACTTTTAAATATCAGATTTAAGGCCATCCCAAAAAAAATTCCTTCTTAACCCTGTGGTAAGTTTTTAAAAATACTGAGTGCCCTCCTAAGGAGAGGTGTGAAATTCCATAAGAATCTTTTGTTTGAGATGGGAATTATTTTAGAGGTATAAGTGATCTTTGTACCATAATGAATCATTTTTCCAGCTAAATGTATCAAATGTACTTGGGTCTTGTTGTAACGTTTGAATGAGTTCCCACACTTCTTTTCCATTCTTCCATTCATCCCTTGCTTCGTTTATCCAATCTAGTTGGATAGTAGGAATGGCGCTAATCATTGCTTCCACATCCTCATACTTTCTTGAGAGTGAATTTGCAACAACATTTTTCTTCCATTTTTTGTAGATGATTTCAAAGTCATAACCCAACATCTTTGTGACCCATTTTTGTTGCTCTTCTAAAGACAATCTTTGTTCTAAAAAGTATTTAGGACTATCATGATCTATTTCTAACTTGAAATGTCTTCCCATTAGGTAAGGTCGCCATTTCTTAAGTGAATGTAGTATTGCCAACGTTTCCTTCTCATAAATAGCTTTGTGTAAATATTTTCCTTTGATTGGACGACTTTCGAAAGAAATGGGTCTTTCTTCTTGCATTAAAACAACACCAATTCCATTTCCTGAGGCATCAAACTCCACAATAAAGGTTTTTGTGAAGTCTGGCATAGCTAAGACTGGTGCTTGGCACATTTCCTCTTTAATATGTTCAAAGGCTTTTGTTGCTTCTGGAGTCCAAGAAAATGCATCTTTCTTTAGTAATGTTGTTAGATGGGTTGTTATTATCCCATAATTCTTAACAAACTTGATATAATACCCTGTTAACTTGAGAAATCCTCGCATATGCTTTATGGATGTGGGCATTTTCCATTCCTTAATGGATTTGATTTTGCTAGGGTCTACCTTAACACCTTCATGAGATACAATATGACCCAAATATTCCACCTCTTGTACTCCAAAGAAACATTTTAGAGGTTTTTGCATATAATTATTTATTCTCCAATAGTTTGAGCACTCTATCAACATGTTGAACATGATCCTTCCAAGAATTGTTGTAGATTAGTATATCATCAAAAAATACTAAAACAAATTTTCTAAGGAAGGTTTTGAAAATGGAATTCATCAAACCTTGAAATGTAGAAGGTGCATTGGTAAGGCCAAAAGGCATGATAAAAAATTCATAATGACCCTCATGAGTTCTAAATGTTTCTTTCAGAATGTCTCCAATCTTCATTCTGATTTGATGATATCCTGAATGAAGGTCCAACTTGGTGAAGTTTATTTCTCCATGTAATTCATCTAATAATTCATCAATGACCGGAATGGGAAAGTTATCTTTAATAGTGAGCTTGTTGAGCTCCCTATAATCTTAACACATGTTACATGATCCATCCTTCTTGTGCACCATTACTACTGGAGTAGAGATAGAACTTTGATGAGGTTGAATTATAAAATCCTCTAGCATTTCTGCAACCATACATTCAATTTCACTCTTTTGGGCATAGGGATATTTGTAAGGCCTGATGTTTGGAGGAACACTTTTTTAAATCAAATGAATAGCATGATCATGATCATGAATAGGTGGGAGGCCTTGGGGAGTCTCAAATACCTTGAAATGATTGTCCAATACTTTTTGGTGATCTAGAGAAATAGATGATTTCGATGTGGGAACCTCTATCAAACATAATTGTGAAATTACGCCACATTGTTATTTACTAAGAATATTTGTCATGCCATTAGATTTGATTATCCTTCTCAGTTTCCTTGCGATACCCCTTAATTCAACTTCCTTTTCTTTTGAAAAAATTCAAGAAAATCTCTTAAAAACTAAAAGCTATCACAACCAAATATTGTAGCCATTGGACTCCTAGTACAACATCAACACCACCCATTGGAATGGAAATAATTGGACTATTCAACACATATTCCCATGGATAGTTTGATATTATGGCATCTTCCAGAAAAGTTTATGGTTCTTCCATTTGCAACCATCATTTGGCACTCTGGTGTTGGATATAGGAAGAAATTCAATTCCTTCGCTATCTTACAATGAATAAAATTATGAGTACTACCCAAATCAATCAACACTATTACATTTTTCTTTTTGATGTGTCCTTCTCTCTTGATAGTTTGGGGAGTGGTTATTCCAGCCAATCCATTACAAGATATGGTTGGATTCATTTCTTCATTCTCTAGGCTTTTTTCCTGGTGTGTATCCTCTTCTTTTGATGTTTCTTGTTCCTTTTCTTCTTCTTATTCACAGTCTATGTAAAATAGTTTCTTCTCAACACACTTATGACCTTTAGTGTATTTGTTATCAAAAATGTAAAAAATCCCTTTTGCTCTTTTTTCTTCGAGTTGTTGTGGTGTCAACCTTGTAGGTTGTGGAAGGTTAGGAGCAACAATACTTCCATATTTATAGTTGTGTTTGGTAGGCTTCCTTGTTGCCATAATTTTTTCTTTCAATTTTTCTTGCCAACTTGAATGCCTTCTCCAATGAATCAGGTTCCCAAAGGTGAACCTCATGTTGGATGTTATCCCTTAATGTCCCTATGAACTCATCAATACTATTCTCATTTGGAATATCTTTTACCCTTATATTCAATTTTTGGAAGTCCTCAATGTGATCCACCATTGAACCTTTTTGTTTGAGATTTATCAAAAAAGGTGTTGATTTTTTTATCCTCATAATGTGCTGATATTTCTTCTGTAAAAATTTCCCAAAAGGAAATTTGTTTACGAGAGTCATCAAAACCATAATAACTAATTGGGTTCCAAATATAAAGTCGCAATGCATACCTTTTGTGTGTTTTTCACATTATGCAGATCGAGATATTGCTCCTTCTGTAGTATCCATGTTACAGGACCCTTGCCATCAAACTTACTCATATCAATCTTTGGAACATTATGGGTCTTCAATCCAACATTAGAGTCTATGAAATCATGAATAACATTTCTTTTGTTCTCATCATGAATTTCCTCTACTACCTTTTCACCAGTAGGAAACATATCTTGTAGCAACTTTGCAAAAACCTCCTTTCAAACATTCCATGTCTTTCTTCAAATCTTCAATGTTTACTTCTAAACCATACATCTTAGCTTCCACTTCATCCTTTAATCCATCCATCTTAGCTTCCACGCCTTTCTTTAAACCATCGATCTTAGCTTCTGTTACTTTTTGTGAGAGTGAAATTTGTTGCACTTGGTCTTGTAATTTTGATATATCATGTTGAATTTCTTCCTCTTCTTCATGAGTCATGCTACAACTTTCAGGTCGCTTACTAGGTGTTCCCATTTTCTTTCTTTGGGGCATCAGTTAATGGTAATTATGCTTCATTATGTTATTTGAATTATTTCAAACTAATTTTTCAAACCAAACTTATGCAAAATTTTAAAAATACTACATACCTTTTTCGGCTTTGTAGGAGCGCGATATTGAATATGCTATATCTCTGTAATTTCAAATCTCCAAGGTCTAAAATTATGTCCTATGGTAGCCCTCCGAGTCCACGTTCCAACCCCACAAGTCTAACCATGATTGGATTCTCCAAGAAGAGTTATTCCAAATCTCCCACAATGACATTTTTATGAAATTTGAATCTGATGCTTAAAGAGAAAGTTATAACAACTTTCCCCAGTATCACCTGTTTGAGATATAATTCAGGAGCCTGTAAAAGCCCTAACTTCCTTGGATCATATTTCCAAATATATTGTGAGACGGGATCTAAAATTCAGATCTGATGTTCATCACAATTTTGGTTCAAATGGGTTTTAATTTTAGCATCTGAAATGTTGTAGAAAAAATGTTGTAGCGAAAATGCCACGATGACCTATTTGAAGTAATGAAACCCTAGAATCCAAAGATCTTATACCAATTGTTATGCAACCAAATCACAAAATAGAAGAAAAGATAGAGGAACGACTTCAAACTCAGCCTCTTCGAGGGGGAAACCTCCTTTACATTACACAAATGAACAATTCTTGGATGATACAAATGACAAGACCTTCTTTCCATATGTACGAGTTTAAGGGGTCACAATATAGTCAATGTCGACATAAAAATAATAATGTAAGGGAACAACAATAACAATATTGGGCTTCTATGGGGCACAATAATAACAATATGGGAACAACATGGGCATAACAATAAAAATAAGGGGCTACAATGACAATAATAATAAGGGAATACACCAGTATATAGGTACCTAATAGGGGGAGTGTGGTCGTGGGAACAATTTATGACAAATACATAAACTATTTTTGGTAATTGCTACTCTAGTATCGAATATATTGTGATAAGTACAAAAAAATACTTTTTAGTTTTTTTCTATCATACTTGATATGCCATGAGTAATAAGTAATGAAGAAAAAAATTACCAAGTATGGTAACGAGGGTTTTTCCCATATATAGTGTAATTATTTACTCTTACAAATAATCGTGTGTGAGTATAAGTGTCTAGGAAAATTTCCTTACTTTAGTACAATATTAGGGACTTATTTTTCATAAAAATTTTGGTGCTACGATTATAAAAATGAGGTCATTCACAACATTTGGATTTTTTTTCATTGGCTATATTAAAAGCATTGCATCTTGGGGAACATTTATTTCCAACCCTTACATCTTGTTGTAGTATGAGCATTGTAAATTTACATTTTTTTCGGTTTCATTAACTATAACACATGCTAGCTTGATTTGATAACAAATATAATTTCAAGTGTTTTTTTTGTATAATGTGAATGTAGGATATATAGTGGAATATTGTGAAAATATGCAAAGCCAATCCAGGAGAAAGAAGAAATCAAATAAAAAATGTCCTCACTTTGTTGAGGAAGGAATGAATGAAAAAAGGAGAATAGGAAATAATAACCAACAACAAGCACCTCATGGAAACCCACAAAACATCATGGGTGTTACTATAGAAGGAGTTCAATATCAAAGAACCAACATATCAAGGCCAAATTTGCAATCACAATGTGACACTCCAATGCAAGATGATTTCCAAAATATGGGAATTTTCAGGGGAGAGGGGAGTCACACATAATAAACAATCAAGTAGTTCCCTCAGCCAAAGGGTTAGCTCATCAAGTCAAAACCAACAATTCGAAAACCATGATACACAAATGCAAGATAGAAGATGTGATATTTTGGGTTAGAGAGGAGCCTAAAGTAGCATATCAAGTTCACCAAGGAATATACCAACAACCATTCCATTATCTCTTCATAGTTATAATAATGTTAGAGAGAAGATGTCTGATTGCACTATTAGATACCATACAAGCATGATGTATTAAAAATTCTTTTTCACCCATATATTTAATTTCTAAATCCCAACTTTTTACATGGTTATTGCATCAAAATAAGATGAGACCTATATTGTGTTTGTTTGGCATTAATCATGATGATAAAAATAAGGTCTTAAATACAATGCTTAATAATATTAAGTCATCATGTGACTTAATTGGTAAAAAAGCATCCAAAAAGGAACCATAGAGCTACTCAAAGAGCTATTATGAATTTAATTATAAGTAGAAAGACATGGAATAAAAGGTTGGTAACTACAACTTCAAAGGAACTTAATATCAATAGAAGAATATTGACAAGAAGGATTGTTACAAGAGAACAATTTGAAGTTTTAAATCCTCACCATAATGGGAAATAGTATGTAGGGTTCTTAGAAATGACAAGATTTCAAATGAATGGTGTATCATAATAATTAAGTTATGGAACAATAATTCTAGTGTCTTATAATAATTGTCTTGACACATAGAGTTACACATGTTCTTAAGGAGGAGCATCAAAAAAACTTGCTAGAAATTTCAAAAATAGAGTTATTCCACAACTTCCAAGATGCACATCGTGATAGCACAATTGGGAAACAAACTTTTGAGGTAATAAAGCCTTGGTATATATGAGCCGCTAAAGTTTGTGACATGTTTTTGCAGGTTCCATGTAGAATTCAATTATTATTATGAAGCATTTTGTAATCATGGGTTACAATTCCAACCTTCAAATGAAGAACCTCCATTGAATATCACTAAATTCATCAAGAATTTACTTTGTGAAAGGGAAGAAGGTGCTAACTTTTATAATATGAAGTATGTTAACAATAAATGTTATAATTGCTTTAATTTAAACAAATGAAAGGTGTTGATGGTGCTGGACCCACCAACATGTGAAGGGGATCTCCTCGGTAAGAAGTCCCAATTAGACCTCATATTGTTTGGTGTAGGAGTCCCAACAGTGGGTGGTAAGGTAATGCCTTGCCCACGGTGTCGCACAGAGGCGAGTAGAATAACTCTGTCAACAACAAGGTTGTGACTGATGCAGTGAATCAAGCAAGGTGTATGAGAGGTTTCAACACTTCGAAGGGGGAAGGAGGTGAAGGTGAGTTCTAGGTTGAAAGAGATCAACCCCAACTCATCTAGGAAAACAAAACACAAATGAAATGCACAGCTTCTGGTGGATAAGTCCACTTGAATGTGACAATCGCATCATACAAGGTAAGATAACATGTAAAACACTCATGGATCAGTCTGAGACAAGTGCGACAATTGTTATAGCAAGGTTCAATTGAAGGGTCTGTCTGATGTCTAGTAGAGTAGTTGACATAGTAGGTGACAACATTAACAACATATGCAACACATTAACAACAAGATTCATATAATTGCATGTGAATCAGTTCATACACAAGTACATATATTAAACAACACATATCATTAAAGCAACTGGAGCAGTCCAACTACAATAACAACGTATGCATGAAAATGTGTCGGCTCTTATTATATAGAGAATTCTAAGTCACAATCATACAATACATCCATGTAAACCTCCTAGCCCCAACAGTGGAACATTACAACCACATCCGCCTACTCCTCCAAAGAGATGTACTAGCTTCGTGCAATGTAGAAGCCAAGGTGTGCTAAAATACTATCTAAGCCTTCTTCAAAATAGCCTTAGTAGAAGCTCAACTGGCCAAAAGCCTTTACAATGAGTTATGAGTGACTATTTATAGCAAAATGTGGGATAACCCTTGACATTCCCCTTTGTGACAGTTCAACTAAGCTCATGGCTCTTCACCTACTCTATGACTCTTACATCCACTCTTGACACTTGAATTACACTTGACATGACTCAACATAACAATGCACATGTACGCATGTGAGACAACATGGCTTGAGAAAGCCTTGCAAGACATCATTGACACTTGGTCCACTTTGATGAGGCCAACTCTTTGACATGCTTGTGATGGTCAAGGTGTTGAGTTGATGCCAAGCTTGGTTGTCCATGATGGTGTGCATGCACCTCATGGTGACATCTTGCTGAAGTGAACTCTTGCCTCCATTGCAATTGGTGCATTGGTTCATGATGTTTCTCATTGTGATGTTGCTACTGCCATATCTTGATGTCCTTGTCTACGAACAACTTGATGTCTTCGTGGGTAGGCAAGTCCATAGACACTTGATCGACTGCATCCCCAAGTGTCCTCTGAATGGTGCCTTCATCTCTACTCTCATAAAAACCATTGTACCTATACTGCTAAGAGGCAAATGAACACCTGTGATACCTGGAGACATGGAAATAGTCATTGCAAGCAATCTATCAGTCGAAAACCAAAATGAACATGAGAACTGACTTGTAACATACCTGGGTGAATGATCATGAAGGTTGTGCAATTTCGGCCAGCAGGTCAGGATACCGACTGCCAAGACTGAACAAGGCACTATCCAGGCTGTTGGGAGACTGAATAACTGCTAGAACTACAAATGCACAGTCCAGTCTAGCTGTTGACTGCTAGGATTGTGCAATGCACAATTCTAGCTAGGAAGAACTGTTAGCACAAGGACAAATTTGTGCAATTTCTTTGGCCAAGCAGCCACTGTCCTCCAGAAATGTGAAAAACGGTCCTAGAGGCTAGTGCTAGACAGGAATGTGAAAATTTGAGAGGAAGGTGAGCCTTCCTTTCCCAGATTGCGCAATGCAGCATTGGTGAAGGCAAAGCCAAGGCTAAGGTTGGCCTGACTCGCTGATGAAAAACTGAAAGCAAGTAAGTCAGTGAATACATGGTGGCACTAAGTGATAGCATAAGTGATTAATAGTTCATGTAAAACATGAATGAAATATTTAGCAAACAAATCAACATGCATGTGGGTGAGGCAGTTCGTCGGTTGGGCGAACATTTGTGCAAAATAGTTTCATGCATGCGGCAACAATGAGATAGCAATGAAAACTTAAGCAAAGCTAGGACAAGCTAGTTTATATGTAAATGACAGCAAGTGTTAAAAGAAATCAAGCAAACAATACTCCCACAAGATAAAACACAAAAAGCGACAGAAATCCAACACAAGGCATGGGAAGTAGTCTTACCCCAAAACAACTTAGCTGAATGTGCCGACTGCTCCTAGATGTGATGTGGGATGCCAGAGCTGCAAGTTTGATGTGAGGAATGAGCTTTGCAACATCCAATTGATGATTTCTAATATTATCAAGGATGTAACATGCATGCCACAAATATAGGGGAAGCAACACTTGGTGGGAGGTTTCAGAATTTCTCCTTGCAAGTAACCTCCAACTGCTAAACATAGATCCCTTAAACAAGGGATGCCTTTACATGCTGCCTTGGGAGAAATAGTCTATGCATGCAATTCTATTTTGTACAATCACATAGGGAACCAGTCAACTCAACTGCGCATGCAAGAGACTACTTGACTGCTGGAGAAAAATGTGCATTTCTGGCTGGGAGTTGGGCTGGCTGCCAAGGAGATTTGTGCAATTTCTGGGTAGAGCAGCTGACTGCTACCCAGATTTGCACAAATCCTAGACTGAACAACTTGCTGTTGGAAAAATTTGCACAAATCTTGCTCGGGAGGGTTGGCAGGTAGGATTTTGCAATCCTGGAGCCCAACAAGCACTTAGAGAGGATTCCACAATTTTGAGAGGGAAGGCTGGGTGCCCTCCAGAAATGCACAATTTTCAAGGGGAATCTACTCAGCTGCAGCTGTACCAAGTTTGAGTGAACAACATATGAGGGGAATGGATCAAGTTATGACTGATAGGCTGCCTTTGCACAAGAAAGACACTGAAGCTTGTGAACTTGACGAAGTAAGGCAAGATGCTATGAAGGTTGGAAGGGAGGCTCCAAAACGAGGCTAAGGAAAAATTGTGGAGGGTGGTTGTAGCCGCTACAACACTTGGTGGCACACAGGTAGAAATCCAGCTCTCTAAATGGACCTTGTTTGTGAAAAGGAAGTCTAACACCTTCGGAAGTATTGTTCAGCTCTCAGCTCATCTTGGCTTCACACTAGCTTGATTGTAAGATGTGGCATCCATGAGACTCTTGATCGATTGACACACATTCCAAGCCAAGGAAACACAATTGTTTTGATTGGGGTTGAGGGGTATATAGGTGCAGAAGCAGTATGTCGTTAGAGTCTTTGTTTCATCTCTAGTGTTGTTCCAATGTCAACAGGCCTAGACAGTACCCCATGGAGTCACATAGGAACATAAGCATGGCTCTGCTACCAGTGAGCCTGGTTAGTACCCTAGTAGAGTTACTTGCATCACCTCCCTACACAGGAAGCCTTTCTCTTCTTTTGCCTTATCTATTTTCCATTTTGAATTTTTTGACTTTTCATTTTTAAGTGTGCATAATGCTTATTCATTTTAGAGGCGGAAGAGGGATCCTAACTTATTGAGAGCAGAAGAGGTTGTTCTAGTAGAGAAGTGGTTTATTGTATCTCTGACGTGCCTCTTAAGGTTTTCCCCCTTACCTTATTCTACTTGACTGAGCTGATAAGGGTTAACCCAAAAACAATAGACTGGAGAAGGTGACACTAGTTAGCATGCAAGCGTCATGTTTACACCAAGGTTCACTTCGAACAGTACGCATTTTCGTTCGATGTATCATTAACTAAAAGTAACAAGCTCATAATACAAAGGCAAGATGACGGATAACAAAGTAGTGATAGTTGTACAAGCCCTCTTGTACTTTACCCAACTTGCTTCCAGAGTCATACATGGTTTCATGCAAAACTAACCTATGAATGAAACAAGAGAACGAACTAACAATCAACAAAGCAAAGCAAGGGTAGAAGCAAAAATGAAAGTGAAGCAAGTAAACAAACAAGTAAACAAAGCATGTAAGCAAACAAGCATGCAAGAAAACAACTGAAAGAAAACACTATTCCTACTCCTACATTAATGGTACATGGGCCTGATCACGTGAAGTTATACTTCCAATGCAACCACCGATGCATTGGTAGACCCATGTTGGTGAAGGCTTGCTCTGCGAGCAACCCAGTTGTGCGAACCAACAAGCAAGAAGGATATAACAATGAAGACAACCACACCTCGTGATTCAAAGTTCCCGCGGGACATGAGTGAGTGCATGTGCATGACAGGCAGTCTGCAGGCTTATCATGGTGTTGTGTGACACTACATGCAACTTTGAAGCATAAGCACACTCTTGACTATGACATGCAAGTAAACGAAAGAAATAAAGATAACTTGCGTTGCGCACGAGTGTTTGTAGTGTAATATTCCTCTAATGAATGAGCAATGGGATCATGTAGTTCGAGTAGAGGAACTAAAATCTGAGTGTTGGATTGATCTTGAGTGTATACATATGAGTGATGAGGAGCCTTGAGTGTTTGAACAATTTCTTGATCGGATGTGAAACCAACCTTAAGACAGTGAGGGCCTGACATAACCATCAGCTTGAGCTGAAGTGCCTTGATGGTCTATGGGGTTTCCACTTCATTGATAGATAGATCTTTGTAGACCAGTGGCGTCGACGGATTAACAATGAGGGAATCAACATCATGATTGGATGATGAGGTGAAGGGATCATGAAAACCAGTATCAAAAAAATCAGGATGTTGGTCGGCATCCTCATGGTTGGATGAATCACACAGAGGGGTAGATGAAAAGCAAAAAAACTCATCCTCTGTGCTTCCGGAAAAGACAGATGAAGGATCAAGTGGATTTTCAACGAGTAACTTATCCTCTCAATTTTCGAATGATGGACTAACATCCAGTGAGTCCTGCAAGTGATCAACAATGGGTGCATCCATGGATGAAGATACACATGCAAAATCATCGGTGGAAGGTTCACAAAAGATGTTAGGAAAGAATAGAGGGGACTCAGATAGAAGGGAGTCATCCTTCACAGAGTGTTGATGTTCAAGCTCCCACTCATACTCTTCATGAATGACAACGCATGTTGGTTGTGCAACATGACTCAATTAGTGGTTTGTTCCTCATTCACAACAAGTAAAGAGTCTGGAATTGACGAACACAAGACAACATCATCTGGAGGAACACCTGAGTGTGAAGACAAAGGTCGAAGAAAAGAATGCATATGAGAACTTGAAGGAATCACAACCAAATCTGCACGAAAATCGATTGGAGTGATGTTGGGAGAGTGTGAAGGATGAACGGGCGTGTGAACATAATCCTCAACACCACTGGGCAATGGTGGAGCTGCTGAATGAGAGGGAGGCGAATAGTTAGTTGAGACAGTGCCTGCTCCCACATGATATTGCGCAGTTCCATAAATGAAGAATGTTGATCAAGGCTTGATATCAAGCTTCCCCTTGGGATGGGGATATTTATTAGGAAAGATTCGAACCGGTCCTAAAGATAAGAAAATTTCATCTGGCTCTTCGGAGCTTGGAACAACAAGTCACATAAGCATTGCCAAAAATCAATAACAGATTCATGCGGAGCTCTCCATTCTTGTAACAGTTTCCAGTGAAGATAGTCTGGATCAAAATGATAGAACATGTCTTCTATGAGATCACAAAAGTTCTCAAATGAGTGCATGATGTTAGTCGGTAGGCTGAGAACCCAATGAAATGGAGATTCACAAAGTGTGTATGAAAGTAGCAAGCCAACCTATTCATCAGAAAACTCATCTTCCTCATAAATCATGAAAATAAAGTTATATAAGTGCTCAGGCTAGGCCACTTCACCTTCACCATCATACGTGTGAGAGGACAAGAGATTGAAAAGCTTCCCTGAGATGGAGACATATTCAAGATTCAGAAAACACCTCAAGGGAAGATGAATGCAAGAATCCATGAAAGATATGCAAAGGTTCAAGACTGGATGAGAGGACATTGGTTTTCATCAGTGTTGGCATTATGATGTATGTGTTGTACTTGATGGAAACCCACTCATAGAAGAACAATTTACTTATACACAACCAGATGAGTCTACAGAAGAAATGTTAGACGTGACAGAATTCATGGGATGCAGGACAAAGGAATCAGATGACAAATTATAGTGCAGCAGTGTTATTTTCGGGTTCCGCAGGTGCACCGTTCAAAAGATGTGGTCATTGGCAAGTTGCGCAGGAGCTCACTTTAGAAAGTGCGGACATATTCGCAAGTGTTCAGAATGAAAGGTGTGAACCTAAAATGCGCAGACTTTCATGGAGAGAAAAGCGCACATCTTAAGTTTGGTCCATGGTATTTAGCCCAACGGATTTGATCCCATGGTTTTGGTCTGTGGTTTTTGCATCTAAAATATTGAACCAAGGTTTTGGGTCCCTAGTTTTGTGTTTCAATGGTTTTGGTCCATGGTTTGAGTAAGGCCCTCTCTATAAAAAGGAAAAGAAAATCATTTGGCTGGATACAAGTGTGTTGAATATCTTAAGAAAAGCAAGATCTGAATCTCTGATAATCGGTTGGTGAGTTATAGTTGAACCTGAATCAAGGAGAAACCAGATCATTATAAGTCAGATCTATTGATGGGTTGAGATATCCTTGGTGCATCAATGGATCTGTGAATTTGACAATCTAGGGTATATTTAAGGACTGATAAACTGTCTATATCCGAAGGTGCATAAGTTCAGAGAAGTCAGGCGCGCAACACTAGTAAAGGAGTAGGTGCGGAGGTGCGCAGATCAGAAGAGGTCGCAGGTGCGGAACTGCGCAGGCCACATACAGTGCAGGGGCAAAGCTACGTAGGCCATAGACAGTGCAAGAGTGGAGCTACGCAGGCCATAGATAGAGAAAGTATGGACATCTGCAGGTTATTCTTGGTGAAGTTGCAGACTCTTCTTGAAATATATTTTAGCTGATTTTGTCTACTGCTGCAGTGATCTGGGTATAGAATTGGTACTATTTTTCTGTTTACAGCATTCTGAGAAGTTATTGGTTAATTGGTTGATGCACATATACTTGATGACTATTTGGTATTCATGGATCTAGTATGAAAATTTATGAAACCTGGTCCCTGGAAGAAAAGAGAAGGTTGTAGCCTTCTACAGGTTGAAGCCTGCGTACTGGTAAAGGATTGCACCAGTACAAAATCATTGTAAAAAGAAGTTTCTAATTGAAAGAAGATAGAGACATATTGCAGCAGGTGGTTTTCACCCACATTAGGTTTCCACCTTACATCTTGTGTTCCTTGATGTAACTAACTATTTTGTGTTCCTTCTCATTATTATATGGTTCTCACATACAGACTAATGACAAACATCTGAAGAATGATTTGAATTATAATTTTGGACAAAGGTATTTCTATATGTGATTTGCACCGAAACTCTTATTATAACTATAATGAATCACAGAAGCCTCAATTCTACAATATAAGTAAATATTTGTATAAATTAAAAAAGAGTTTGATAATATTGATTCACCCCCCCTCTCAGTATTATTTCCAACAATCAGGCCCTCCTAGCGCAAGAAATGTTGACGTTGTTGGACCCACCAGAATGTCTAGGGGATCTCCCTGGTAAGAAGTCCTGATTAGACCTTAGACCATTTGGTGTAGGAGTCCCAGTAGTGGTTTGTAAGGTAATGCCTTGACAACGGTATCACACAGAGGCAAGTAGAATAACTCTGTCAGCAACAAGGGTGTGACTGATGCAGTGAGTCAAGGAAGGTGTATGAGAGGTTCCAAAACTTCGAAGGGGGAAGGAGGTGAAGGTGAGTTCCAGGTTGAAATGGATCAGTCCTAACTCAGCTAAGAACAGACAACACAAAGGACATGCACAATTTCCGATGGAGAAGTCCACTCGGATGCAACAGTCACATCATACAATGTAAGATAACACATACAACACTCACAGATTAGTCTGAGATCAGTGTGACGTTATTATAGCAAGGTTCAAGTGAAGGGTCTGTCTGATGTTCGATAGAGTAGTTGACATGGATGGTGATAACATTAAAAACAAGATTCATATAATTGCATGTGAATCAGTTAGTACACAAGTACATAAGTTAAACAACACATAGAATTAAAAAAATTGGAGCAGTCCAACTACAATAACAACATATGCATGAAAATGTATTGGCTCTTATTATATAAAGAAGTTTAAGTCACAATCATACAATACATCCATGTAAACCTGCTAGCCCCAACAATGGAACGTTATAGCCACATTTTCCTCCTCCTCCAAAGAGGTGGACTAGCTCCGTGCAGTGGAGAAGCCATGTCGCGTTACTATACTATCCAAGCCTTCTTCAAAATAGTCATAGTAGAAGCTCGGCTGACCAAAAGCCTTTACAATGAGTTATGAGGGATTATTTATAGCAAAGGGTGGGGTAACCCTTGACATTCCCCTTTGTGATATTTCAACTACCCTCATGACTCTTCACCTACTCTATGACTGTTACATCCACTCTTGACACTTGACTTACACTTGACATCACTCAACATTAAAATGCACATGTACTCATGTGAGACAACATGGCTTGAGCAAGCCTTGCAAGACATCACTGACACTCAGTCAACAATGATGAGACTGACTCTTTGACATGCTTGTGATGGGGAAGGTGGTGAGCTGATTCCAAGCTTGGTTGCCCATGATGGTGTGCATGCACCTCATGGTGACTTCTTTTAGAAGCAAGCTCTTGCCTCCATTGTAACTGGTGCATTGGCACAATCCTTCATCCAACTCGTCTGCTAACATACACATGGTCTTCTTGGGTGCAGTTGAACTGAAAACATGATTATGCATAGAGTCCATGATTATATTCAAGTGTGTGTTGGTGGTCATGTGCATCAACTTGTCGAAGTACATGTTCAACTCCAGTTTGACTTGCTTCTTGTCTTCGCCTTGGTGAGTGTGTTGAATGGGTTGGATTTCATGTGTGCACTAAATGACATGCATGATGTTGAATCCCTTGCATGCGATCAACAACACTGCTCACCATGTCTGCTCTGTGTCAGCTGTTGGGATGGATCTTTAACTTGTATGGGCGCAGTTTCATCCATGAGTGTATGTTGTGCCCACTATTGTTCCTATTCCTGTTGCAACTCATTCGCCTATCTGTGAAGCTTCATGTTATTCTTGAGTTGCTACTTCAGCACATGCAACTACTTCTTTGGTCCATCTTCTACCTTCGCGCGATCTTCAAGTTGCACTGTCACCTCATAGCCGGAGTCTCCAAAGTTTCTTTCATCATCAATGGACCTGCTTGAGCTTGTAACCTTGTTCCACTTCTGTGTTGTCAACAACCCTCCTCTTACATTCGTTGCATTTGGTATGCTGTCTTCAGTTGTTGTTCATGATGTTGCTTGCTATGATGCTACTGATGTCATATCTTGATGTCCTTGTCTATGAACAACTTGATGTCTTCGTGGGTAGGAAAGTCCATAGACACTTCATCGACTGAATCACCAAGTGTGCTCTGAATGGTGTCTCTGTCTTTGCTCTCTTGAAAACCATTTTCCCTGTACTGATGAGAGGCAGATGAACGCCTATGATACTTGGAGACATGGCAACACTCATGGAAATAAATCTGTCAGTCGAAAACCAAAATGAACACGAGAACTGACTTGTAACATACCTGGGTGAATGATCATGAAGGTTGTGTAATTTCAGCTGGGAGGTTGGGAGATCGACTGCCAAGACTAAACAAGGCACAGTCCAGGCTGTTGGGAGACTAACTAACTACTAGAACTATGGCATGCACAATTTAGTCTGGTTGTTGACTGTTAGGATTGCGCAATGCACAATTCCATCTGGGAAGGATTGTTGGCCTAAGGACAGATTTGCGTAATTTCTTGGGCCAAGCAACAATTATCCTCCAGAAACATGAAAAATAGTCCTAGAGGCCTTTACTAGGCAGGAACGCACAAATATGGAGAGGAAGGTGAGCCTTCCTTTCCCAGATTGCGCAATGCAACCTTAGTGAAGGCAGAGCCCAAGCCAAGGTTGGCTTGACTCGCTGACAAGAAACTGAAAGAAGGTAAGTCAGTGAATGCATGGTGACACTAAGTGATACCAGAAGTTATTAACAGTGCATGCAAAACATGAATGAAAGATTAAGAAAACATATCAACATGCATGTGAGTGAGGCAGTTCATTGTTTGGGCAAACGTCCATGCAAAACAGTTTCATGCATGCGATAGTAGTGAGATAGCAACAAAAACTAAAAGAGAGCTAGGAAAAGCTAGTTTATATGTAAATGGAAACAAGTGTTTAAAGAAATCAATCAAACAGTACTCCTAGAAGAGAAAACACAAAAAGTGATAGAAATGTAGCACAAGGCATGGGAAGTGGGCTCACCCCAAAATAGCTCAGCTGAATGTGCCGATTGCTCCTAGATGTGATGTGGGATGTGAGAGATGCAAGGTTGATGTGAGGAATGAGCTCTGTAGTGTCTGATTGATGAGTTTTGATAACATCGAGGTTTCAGAATTGCTCATTGCATGTAACCTCCAACTGCTAAACATAGATCCTTGAAACAAGGGATGCCTTTGCATGCTGCCTTGGGATAAATAGCCTATGCATGCAAGTCTGTTTTTCTCAGTCTCAGAGGAAACCGATCAACTCAGCTGCACATGCAAGAGACTGCTTTACTACTGGAGAAAAATATGCATTTTTGGCTAGGAGCTGGGCTAGCTGCCTAAGAGATTTACACAATTTCTGGGCAAAGTAGCTAACTGCTGCCTAGATTTGTACAAATCCTGGCCTGAACAGTCTGCTGCTGGAAAATTTTGCACAAATCTTGTTGGGGAGGGTAGGCTGGTAGGATTTCTTATTCTTGGAGCCTAGTAGGCTATCAGAGAGGATTGCACAATTCCTGGAGGGAAGGTTGGTTTCCCTCCAGAAATGTGCAATTTTCAAGGGGAAGTTGGTTAGCCTGTCGGTGGACTAAGTCCGGGTGAACAACTTGTGAGGGGAATGGATCAAGCTGTGACCAACAGGCTGCCTTTGTGCAAGAAAGACACTGAAGCTTGTGAACTTGACGAAGCAAGGAAAGCTACTATGAAGGTTTGAATGAAGGCTCCAAAATGAGGCTAAGGAAAAACTTTGGAGGGTGGTTGTAGCCGCTACAATAGAAGGATTATGCAAATGATTATTCAAAATTAAAAGGAAGATGTTTACATATGTTACATATTATTTATCTCATGGAGGTGAATCAAGAAGGATTGATTTAGTTGAATATGAAGTTACCATCAAAGAATTAATCAATACATTTAAGACTAGCCAAATTTATCAGTATGTCCAAGATAGTCACATAGCAAGTCGGCAAGACATGCAATTTTGAAAAAGTCGAGATACTTTTCCATTTGGTGTTATATTATCTATTGTTGAATTTGTAGAGAACTATACCTTTTCACGAGAAAATAAAATACAAAGATAATATTACCATTAAAAGTGAGTTACAATTTTGGTCCATGTATACTATAGGCAGGTAGACAAACATATTGATGGGAAATAAAGTACACTAGAACAATGAATAGTGAGCAAGGAGGTTCACTTATATGTTAGTGATGATTCAGAGCATGATACATTTTTTGTGTAACATTCTTTCAATATTTTTTTTGATTCTCTTATAAAGGATAGAGGTGTCACTTTCATAGAAAAATGGGTTTGGTCATATGGTTGTGTAGGGAAATCGAAGTGAGCAAGATCATTTCATTAATTATTCCAACTTTATCATAACATGAAAATTATACATATATGGATATTTTTTGAAAGTGGTCATGGAAAAGGAGAATATGATCAAGTTGGATATTGTGTGAAATAGTCTCTTACGAGATAGCAAATGCAGTTTGATGCTATTATGATGCATAATGAAAAAAAATCTGTTGACTGGTGTACACAAAATTTGTGTCATGGATGAGATAATATAATTGATAATTATATTTATAAGTTTTTTCGGCATATAGCCAATTTTAATTGTGAGCATGCTTATACATGTAAAACTATACGAGGTACAAGGAATTTTCATTCTATTAGAAGCACAGATCATAGTGATTGGGTTTTACATGTCAAGGAGCATGCTTGCTATTGTGGATATCGCATAGGGAATGGATTACAGGAGACATGTGTAAATGTACAACAAGGATTCATTGAAGAATGGAAGCATACTATCCTAGGACCTTTAGATCATGTCGTTCATACTCAAGTGCACATCCCAAATGAATACAAAGATGACAACCCCAAATTCTCTTTAGAATATGATATTATTTTTGGATTATTATACTAAGGTGTGAATGCATATATCTATAATTTTAAATTGTGAATTATGAAATTAATTATATTTTGACTAAATAGTAATTAAATTTAACATGTTTTTAATGTTTCAAAAGTATGAAATTCCACACATGTGATGTCTTTGTTGTTATAGCACCTCCTAACAATGTGGAAAGAGTTGACTATTATTTGTTGCATTGTACTATCATAAAATGCAAAATTGCCACAAAACCAAATTGATAGTGACAACCAAGAGTTTGAAACAAGAACTATTATTCTTAAGGGAAAGTACATTAAACAAGTTGAAACAAATAAGAGTAGATATATATTTGAAGAGTATGAGCCACATAAAGTAGTTATGCAATATATTCATCATGTTATTGCTACTCATTTTCCTTTTTCATTAATGAAACGACATGGATTCTGAGGTCAAAGATGGAAGCTTCGAGAAAATGATCATGAAAGGTTACTAGAGGTCATTTCATTAAGAGTTGATCCTAATATATAGAAAGTCACATGTATGATCAAACATGTGAACCTTCTATCTCAAGTTGCTCCTTAAATTGGTATATGCTATTTAAATGCAATAAAAGTTTAAACCTTTTGAATAATAAAATGGTCTAATTGTATTATTTAATGAATTTTTTAATAATTTTAAAAAAAAATGTTATCTGGTTAAAATTTATTTAAATGTAGAATCTCATTATTTATAAATTATAAATTCGTATAAAAGTGTTGTTTTTTATTTATAGCTTATTAAGCATTACTAAATCTTTTTGGCATTTATTGTTTAGACTATATGTGATGCTTATATTTCAAATTATTATTTAGAATAACTTATTTGTATTATAAATATAATTTTTTTATTTCATTATTTTTAAATTTGTTAGCCTCCTACTGCAGTAGGTTACTCATATTTCATGATTGACATTTTTATAGGCAAAATATGTCATACTTTGCATGCTGCAATGCTCCATATTTACTGACAGACACCAAAGAAAGAGGTCATGAGAGAATGCTACTCAAAATTCATCCACTACATTCCAATTTTGAAGAAATTATTCCATTTTTGTAAAGTTCTCATCCAAGGGGAGGTCCAAATAATTTAATCTTGGTCTCCCTAGGTTTCAGTTTTCTGTTGCAGTATATAGAGAAAGAATAATCTGTCCAAACAGCCTAATCTTGGCAGATTTTAGATAGGTAGAGAATCAAAGGAGCCCAATTGCTTAATCTGGGCCTTGGAAGAGATAAGGGTAGATTTAAATAAGAGGGCATTCAAAAATAAAAAGAACACATTGAGGGTTTGCTAATTCAAGTGCACCCAATTCAAGTGAGGAAAAAATGTTAGGATTGCTAGGCTGGGCAGGTAGTGTGAGGCTGCAGAAGTAAAGATGGTATTACCATTTGGTTTATCAAAAGAGGGACCCAGAGCATGTATAAGTTGGCATCTTGGCAGTTGGCTGGCAGTACAGCAAGGAAGCATGACTAATTTCCCTTTCCTTTCCCCCAAGAAATCATCTAACTAACATTCGTTTAAGAACCTTGAGATCTGCTCAAGTAATCCAGTTTCACTTCATCTCTTACTAAAGACAAGTTGACAATTGATTTGACTTAGTGAAAAGAAGCCACATTTCTTGTGTAAAAATTAATTTCTACATAAATTCATTCATTTCCTTATCCTTGAGTTTCTAATCCATAAACTTAGCATCCCCACATCTCTTGTCATCTCTCAGAATTCATATTAACATCTAATTCTATTATATAGCTCCCTAAAAACCATGTTCCCTACCCCTACTCTAAAAGAGGCTATATAAAAACCCTGTAAAAACTAAATATCCCACCCCTTGGCAATTATAGCCAAATAAACCTAAGTTGGGAAAACATTAGGTCCATTTGGGACCCACTGTTAGTCCCTTCGCGTTCACTCGGGATTTATTTGACTCTTGGTCAAATAAATAACCATTTTAACCCTTCTCCGCTTTCCTTTTTTGGGTTTTATCAATATCCGATTGATAAATAGCCAAAACCTAACATTACTTTAAACCTTAACCTTAAGTTTAAACCCACCCGTGGCCGCGATTATTTCATGGGTTAACGCGCACGCATTTGCTTTAAACTTCGAGCTTTCTATCCTCTTGCCTGCCATCGGATCTGCTCTCCGAGATCCGACGGACCTCGTGCATATCGGGCACCCTCTAACGACACTCCGTTAGTGCCCGATGTCCGACGGTTTTACCATCGTACACCGGGACACGTGGCAGCCTCCCATTGCATCGGGCTGCCCCTGACAGAAACCACCTTCGTACCAAAGGCGGTCTGATGCATAGGCCAAAACCGCCCTCCCCTCGCATAACAGGAGCGCCACGTCACCTTGCCATGTCACCTCCACCTCACCCCTCCTTGCCTGCGCCCGGCCCACGTCACGCTGCCGCGTGTCACTGCCAGGTCACCCTGCCATACTGCCAGGTCACCTGCTGACATCATCAATCTGCCACGGTGTCTACTGCCATGTCATCATCCACGTCATTATCTGTACCCGCTACCCAAAAAAAATACGTCATGATGACGTCATCCTCAGAAAACGCCAAAAATCCCAAAAAGCGCCAAAATTCTGGAAGTGAGTTAAAAGTCGTGAAAACAACTATTTTAGTTCATTTCTGTTTTTTACTGCGAAAGCAACGTGCATGTGTTTTCAGTTATTTTTACACTCCCAAGACTTCAGCGGCCAGCCAACCTGCAAATTTGGCACCATAATTCATCTCAGCAGCTCGATTCATCCTATCAAGTGCCTCTGGCGCCCTCATAACAGGTATTTACCCAATTTTTACCCAAAACCCTGTTTTCGTGTTTCTCTGCTCAAAATTCCGAATAAACTCATTTTTAGCTGGTAAAATGTTGGGTCCCTATAATACTAGTGATTACCCCATTACTATTGTAGTTATACCCCTTATTAATATTTTTGTGCCCCTATTGCCCCCATATTGTTATTACTGTGCCCCATAGAATCCC
>APFE030195697.1:431-20071 GCA_000404065.3 Pinus taeda | reverse complement strand
TTTGTTAAAATAATAAATTAAAATTACATTAAAAATACTAAAATAAAGAATTTAATTCATTATGTCATTTATTTTATTTTAGTCTAGTCTAGTCTAAGTTACAACACCCCAAGTAATATAGATTCAAAGTTCACGTATTACCACAAGTAACATGAATGCAAAGTTAACGTGTTACCACAAATAATATGAATTCAAAGTTCAGGTGTTGTGGCAATATAGGTTATAGGTTGTATATTTTAAATTTTTCTAAAAAGGAAGAAATTATTTTTAACATTCACGAGGTTAAAGACAGCGTATGAGACAGATTGTTTTCTCATTTGCTTGATGTATTCGGCCATTTTTTTGCGAAGCTTCAAAATAAATGCTCCCAGCTTCTCGACAAACCCCTCGCTAAATAGATTACCCCACAAGCTAGTTGCCAACATATCTGCATAACTTTTCATATTGCCTTTGAAGGCCTCACATTCTAAAAAAAAATTCATGTTGCCTTTGAAGGCCTCACATTCTAAAATGAATTGTTTTTCTGTTTCCAGTTTTCCAGAAGAACAAAAAATGCATACTCTTTCCTCCCACACTTCCGTTGGCCTTTCCCATTTCCCTATTTCACAACGAAGTTGATGAGAATTAGTCCTTAACTGAGCAATAAGAATTTTGGCTCTCCAAGAGATATTGACCTCTATGTATGCTTTTGGTTGATGATTATGAGTGGGATTAAACACTTCAATATAGTAATATTTCTTTATTCCTAGCTCCTTATCCCAAGTACGCTTGTGGAACTTTTCCATAACAAAAGCTTTTATCTCTTTGTTGTTTATGGGACACACATTCAAGCCAATACCCCATTTACTAAACCATTTGTTATTTTGTTGCATCCAAGTTCTTTTTTCTCTTTCACAATCTATCATTAAAGACAACCTTAGGCCATCTACCCACTTCCATTTGCTCAATTCTTTTTAAATACCTTATGACTCACACCATAGCAATTGCTTCAATAGGAGTAGTCCATGTTTCACTTAACAAGATATCATGAGGAACGACACTCTTAATCTTAAATTTGTTTGTAATCAAACGCTTCTTAATTTCTCAATTTGTCTCCACTGCATGTCAGATGCATTGCTAGCCCATAGTTCACAACCATAGAGAATCACCGGAATCACTAGAAGCCCAAAAAGAGTTTGAGTGATTTTCTAGTGCCATAACTTTGTCTCTCTACACCATTTTTGAAAAGCATAAAATGCTTTCCAACCCCCCAAAGTTCTTTTCTTTCTACAACCATTCCAGCTTAGGTTTATGTTGAAGTCAATTCCAAGGTATTTGTAATCCGCAACTTCTTCTAGAATGTTGCCTTCAAAGTAGAACTTATGTTGGTTATGTTTTCCTTTTTTAGAGAAGACCACTACTTTCGTTTTTCTGATATTGACTTGCATCCCCACACTTCTACAAAAATGATCAAGGGATAGTAAGTGATCTTGCAAACCAAGAGTTGATTTAGCAATCAGAATAAGGTCATCTGCATACAAAAAAAGCCTTATAAAAAACTTTCCCAAATAGATACCATCACCCCCTTGAAAATTTAGCTACTCCTCAAGCTTGTCGATATATAAACCAAAAGGGATAGGAGATAGTGGGTAACCTTGCTTGACCCCAATATCGCTTCTAAAATTTTCAGAAATGCATGCTAAAGTTCTAATTTTGACTTTCACCTCTTCATACAACGTATGCACAACTGCTCTCAAATGTTTAGGAACCCCAAGTTCCTTCATTTTGTGCCAAAGCTCATCCCTAGGAACTGAGTCAAATGCTTTTCTGAAATCAACAAAGCAACAAAAGACTTCTTCATTTTTCTCCCAAACTTTTTCAATGATGTGCCTTAAAGTTATACAATGATCAACTGTGGAAAGTTTAGGTCTAAAACCTGCTTGCCCTTTAGCATGCTTATCTCTTTCTTCTACCCACTTGCTAATTTTGTTTTCTAGCATGCTTCCAAGTAGCTTTGCAAACAAAGGGTTTATCATGATGGTCCTATAATTGGAGGGATTATTGACGTCACCTCTCTTGAAAAGAGGTATTGCCAGACTAGTTGTCCAGTCTGTGGGGAGCCCTTGTTGTATGATGTTGCTGAAGATTTTTGTAATGTGAGGTGCAAGAATCTTTGAGCCCCACTTTAGATATTCTACTTGGACTCCAGCTAAATCTAAGTGGAATGTTTCTCCTATGTGGATTTAAACCATTCCATTGTCTTTAACTGATACGTGAAGAGTCCCTTCCATCATCTTTCACTAATACGTGAAGAATGACACTTGTGGAGTGTCTGATTAAGGAATTGGTATGAGGCCATGTTGGGATTGAAACCATAAATCTCATTTGCACCTAAATGAATAGCGTCATTCACTTGAGAATCCAATCAAGGAATTGGTATAAGGTCATGTTGGTCGTTGAAACTATAAATCATTTTTGCACCTAAATAAATATCCTCATTCACTTGGGAATCAAATCAAGGAATTGATATGATGCCATGTTGGCCATTGAAACTACAAATCCATTTTGCACATAAATATAGAACCTGATTTGCTTGGGAATCTGTTAAACAATTTTTAGTTCTTTGGATGTTGAACCAGTCAATATGACACCCCATCAAGGATGATAATGCTCTGATTTTGGAAATAATAACTTCTAGATGGAGGTCCTTGACATCAATATTTTTTTGCATGTCAAATAAGGTTATACCAGCCTAGATTCATCTAACTCCATATCTATCATGCGTCGAGAGAGATCAAATCCCTCAAGGTGCAAACCTTCTTTTTGTAGTCTAGAATTTGAGGAAAGATTTGCACCTCGAGGGATTAGATCCCTCTCGATGCATGATAGCTCCAGAGTTAGATGGATCTAGCTTGGTTCTAGTTGAGGGCAATAATGACGCATTTTTATATTATCATTACTATGTATATGTTTGAGATAAACTTCATACTTTGAATTTTACATTATGTGTTCTTTGTTTGACATGACTATATCATTCTCAGTGGTTTGCGTGTTTATGTATTTGGATTTGGATGGTAATGTTTGTGGATGTAACAATTGTTGTCTTATGTTTCTGTATGTGTACGTCATTTTCTGTTAGTAATTAGTTGGTGACAAAGAAGGAAGACAATTTTGTCATTAATTTGCAAGAGGATTGATACTCCACATTTACTTCATTTAATATTAGGTATCCCAACTTTTGACAATTAATAATTCTTAATTGTGTCCCTCTGGGTATTACTAAATATATCTTGAAGTGTAGTTTAATAATTTACTGCATCTTGAAATCATTTGTTTCATTGTTAATGTTTGAAAAAACGTATTTCCTTCAAAATATTTTGATGATTTTTTTATTATCTATAGTATGTTTTGCAAAAGTCAAGAAATAATGTAATTCCAATTTTTTTTTAATGAGTGGTCAGAATTACAAAATATTTACATTATTTGTTAGTTTTTCCATTTTTTCATATCGATTATATGAAAAGGATAGTTTAGATCATAAACCATCCAATTCTTTAGCTCGAACTAGTGTAGTAACCATCACACTACCTTGTCTCTCTTATTCTCTAATATTAATAGGTTGAATCACTATAACATAAAAATCAATGCATATCATCAATCATTTTTTGTTCTTACACTGAAATTAATGCACATTGTTAATCCAATCACTTTAAGTTAATGTACCATCATTCATTGAGTTACATCAAATCAGAAATCATCATCTACACTGAAATCAATGCACATTGTTAATCCAATCAATTTAAGTTAATCTATTGTCATTCATTGAGTTACATCAAATCATAAATCATCATCTACACTGAAATCAATGCATATAATGCACGGAATCAAATAAGATTAGAAAACATCTACATTAAAATAAATGAATTTAATGCAAGCAATAAAATAAGATTAGAAGTCGACATCTACGCTAAAATAATTGCATCTAGTGCAAGCAAACAAATACAATTAGAAATAAGCATCCGCACTGGAATTAATGCATCTAATGCAAGCAATCAAATACTATTAGAAATCAACATCTACACTGAAATCAATGCATCTAGTGCAAGCAATCAAATAGGATTAGAAATCAACATTTACACTAAAATCAATGCATCTAGTGCAAGCAATCAAATAGGATTAGAAATCAACATCTACATTGAAATCAATGCATCTAGTGCAAGCAATCAAAGAGAAATAGAAATCACCATCTACAATGAAATCAATGCATACATTGCAAGCAATCAAATAGAATTATAAATCAACATCTACACTAAAATCAATGTATTTAGTGCAAGCAATCAAATAGAATTAAAAAACATCTACACTGAAATCAATGCATCTAGTGCAAGCAATCAAATAGGATTAGAAATCAACCTCTACATTGAAATCGATGCATCTACTACAAGCAATCAAATATCATTAGAAATCAACATCTACACTGAAATCAATGCATTTAGTGCAAGCAATCAAATAGGATTAGAAATCACCATCTGCCATGAATTCAATGCATTTAGTGTAAGAAATATTCTTCCTTCTCTCTCCCCTCCATATATATATCCCTCCATATCACCTTTGTCTCTCTATCTCACCCCCAAACGTAATTTCTTCCTTTTCACTCCTCCCCTCTTTCTCTCGCTCCACTTTTCTCTACGTATGCCTTTCTTCTTCCCTCCCTTTCTCCCCTTCCAAATCCATCTCTTTGTCCTCCCTCTCTCCTCCTCTCTCTCCCTCCCTCTCTCCTCCTCTCTCTCAAGTCGTCTCTCTCCCTTTTTCTCTCAGCTCCCTCTCTCTCCCCCCATCTCTCTCTCTCTCTCTCTTTGCCCTCTAACCTTGTCACCCTCCCTCTATCCTTCTCTCTTCCCCCCCTTCATCTTTGTGCCTCCCTCTTTCTCTCTTACCATTCTCTCCCTCGTTCAATCATAACCTTCTCTCTCTTCATTCCTCCTCTCCCCTCTCCTTCAATGCAACTAATCAAATAGTGTTGGGGGCGGGATCCCCAAAGGGAAGTTTTAGGGCTTAGAGCCCAGATTTTGGTCAATTTTGTAATTCCAATGTAAAGATTCCGCATTTTGTGGGCGCGGAGCGCTTAGTTTGTTAAAAAGTCATAGGGTTGTCTGCCCTTATTTTGATAATGTAATGTCGACTGTCGACTGTCGATTATATAAATAGAGCGAAACTCTAAGTAGTTAAGGCATGAAGACACAAGATGAAGAACATATGATGTATGCGAGATAGATCTGAAGTGTAAAGTCTAGTTTTGGGTCGTAGCGTAGGAAGAGGCTTTGCAGCTGAGTGCACAGAGGCCTAGTAGTCCGTAGCTGAGTGCGCGGACCCTTGCAGCTGAGTGCGCAGGGCGAGTCGAGTCTGTAATTACCTGCAAGTATTAATAAAGAGAATTTTCTATCAATTCTGCGTCTATATTTCCTATTTTATGCATCTGTTACATTCGGTATGAATTTCACTTTTAATGCTTATATGATGCACAAATGTGTATAACTGTATTGTTTAAGTGAACGCAAGGAAGAATATCTATTTTCGCAAAGATAATTAAGATCTTTCGCTAAGATAAATAAGATACTTGGCGTAGTTTAGGAGATATTGCAGTTCGCTGCCTTAGCAGCACGAAAGGACTTCATCCCCTAGTTAAGGCTGCGCGAAAATCTATTATAAAAAACCGCGAAAGTACTGAAGGGTAGAATAGTGCATGAAGTGACCTGCGTGAAGGCAGGTCTAGTTGGACTAAACCGACATCACAAACATCTCAAGGGTGTGGAAAATTAGTTTCAGCATCCCCCCATACTACGTCGGGTGAGACTTCAGTCCGCACTCCATGGGCTGATGCTGATAGGGCCAATAGTGTAGGATTTGTTTGGTTAAATAACTCTGAACCTGGGTTAGGTCCCCATAAGCCAACAAATGCTTCTGTTGCCGGGACTGGAATCTTCATAGAGATGTGTGATGTCGTATCATTGGAATCCAACTAAGAAAGAAATTGAAGGCTGGTTAGACAAAAGAATTCACGAGTTCATGGTGCAGGAGAACAAAAACTCGTGACTGTCAAAATAAGAGTGGCTAGACAATTACCTGTATATGGAGATCCACAAAATATTTTTCATTTCCTTCCCTACTGAGCTATATGAGTGGATCACGAAGCTAGCAGAAAACCAAGGAAGGTGGAAACTTGATGGTCCTATTGTGTGGACCCCAGAACTAGTGCGAAGGTTAGAAGCATTAGAGGATAAGATCACGCGCGTCGTCGATCATTGGCTTGATATTATTATAGGAGGATTTGTTACTGAGTTTGCGGTCGACACCTCAATAAGCTACAGCGAGGTAGAGCGACGCTTTCTCAAAGGACCACGAGGTAAGTACATAAAGTCTTTGAATACTTGGATTAAAATGATGTTGTGCGAAAAGCAGGTTATGCAATTACCTTGATGTTCAGAGCTACGCGAAGTGGAAAGGTTTACAGGAACAAAGGAAATAAGGGTCTTGAAAATAGCCCCTTGATTTCACCTCCAAGAGGGGACGAGGAAGAGGTTGTGAAGGTCTCTCCACGAAGTGAAATTCAGTTGATAAGACAACGAATTCCTGCAAATAACACCTCCACCCACACCACCACCAGTTTCACCGCCATCACCTCCATCTTCACCCATACCAACTCCACCACCACCACGATTTAGTATTGCAAACACAATGAATTTCCCTGTGTTCAAAGGTTTGGGAAATGAAGATCTGGACCAATTCTGGTTCGTTGTAAGGGCTGTATGGGAAGCGCAAGGTGTTACAGATGACCATATAAAGAAGGGGACACTGGTTAGCACCCTATAGGATCGCGTACTGACCTGGTATATTAAGTACTCCAACGAAAATCCAAATGTGGGAGTCGCGGATATCCAAAGAACACTAAATAAAGAATTTAGCAGGCCTAAGTCTGAAGCACAGTCGATCATTGGATCTAAAAAGATCATGATGCTACCAGGCGAGACTCCTTGGGAGCTGGATCAGAGGTTGAAATGTACAATTCGCGAAGCCAATATGAATCTGACAGATGGACATCATCGCGAGTGGTTTGTAGCTTCGCTACTACCACATTTAAGGAGTGCACTATCACAACAGAAGATAACAACTCAGGCAGAGGCCCTAGAGATTGCTATGAGGTTACATGAGACCCTAATGCAGGGTCCTAACCTAGGATTTCAGTAGATCCACGCGCAATTGAAGAATTTGTGCCTTGAGATGTAGAGTCTGAAAAAGGACAGAACAGTTTGACCAAAAGTGTGCGAAGAAGTATGGTGTGTAAAATGCAAGAGTCAGGGTCATGAAAAAGACCACTACCCATTTTTTACAAATTACCTCGCAGGAGGAGGACCGATGCCTTTAAGGCCCGAAGCCCAAGCATGACATAGCGCGGCGCCTGATTTGTGGTGCGCGATCTGTCAAATAGCTGGAAAACATGCCACAGGAAATTATCACTTGTTACAGAAGTATACCCAAAATTCGCAACAGTTGTTCTGCAACTTTTGCAGGACGGTGGGACATGACGAGCGTACCTGCAGAAGTTATGAGTTGATGATGGATAGAACTCCCACCTACAGAGTTCAGGCCGAAACGCGGCCCCTTGACCAAAATACAGGAATGGAGTGGATAGGATTTATGGGGCACGGACGAGGCTGAGGCAGAGGAGGACCTGGAAGAGGTCGCGGACAGTTGATTTGCTACAATTGTGGAGGGCTAGGACTCTATGCCCGCGATTGCACCAATCCAATGTGTCTATCGTGTAAGGACTGCACACTGTTTGATCATGAGACATAATATTGTCCCGCATTGATAGCTAGGATATGCGACAAAGGAGCGCTACCGCCTCCCCCGACCCAGAACCTGCAGATGATGAGGTCTGAACCGCACGAGGAAGACCCGAATGTAAACATTGTGCTCTGAAGTGGAATCACGATGGGAGATGACAAAGGAAAACTACTAGAAGATAATACTTGGGTTTGCAAAGCTCCAACGAAAGAAGTTGAGTTTGATTTGGAGCGCGCTCGGGAATCCTTCATGGAAGCTAAGAAGAGCTTCGTTGATGCCTCCACTTCAGAAAGTAAAGATAAACTGTAGCCAAAAATGGACCCATCTATGCTCACAACCTTCCTGGAAAACTGTATGAAGTTACTACGTGATAGTAAGGTTGTAAAAGGGTTATAGGAACTCATCAACAGATGCGTTGGGACCACGCCAAGAGAACCGTGTGTAGTCCGGAAGATTGGAAAACATAAGATAAGAATGGGACGAGAAATGAGACTTACTGCGCAGATCGGAGAATATGAGATGGATCAAGTCATCATGGATTTAGGATCAGATGAAAATGATTTGCCGAAATAGGAAGACCTGCACTGCAATGATCTCCAATTCAGCTAAGGATGGCAAGCCAGTATAAAATAATACCCATGGGGCGATTGCAGGGAATAACTGTGGATATTGAGGGGGCAAGCGCGTTGGCGGATTTTGAAGTGATAGAGATTGTTGATGATAGCAATCCCTACCCTGCGCTCTTGGGAATTGACTGGGCCATTGATATGAATGGGGTAATTAATATGAAGAAGCGAAAGATGATTTTTGAGAAGAAATCACTACGCGTAATTATACCCCTCGACCCTGCTGAAGGATCGCGCTATACAGAGCCGGTCCGCAACTACGAAAGTGATGATGATTTGGACTGCATCTATAAGATAACAGTGGGAGACCAGGATTGGGTGTTTCCCACCACGGATGGGCAGATTACATGGGAGCACGAAATCTCTTGCACTTCCGATTTTGACAAAGAAATAGAACGATGGCAGAATCGGTTACACGAGGTAACTACGTTGAATTGCAATATGATGACCAGGTCGTTGTGCTACATGTCGACAGAAGTAAGAGATCTACCTACTTATGATAGTCTGAATGAGGTAGATACCTTCTTGGATGCATTTGAAAGGGAGGTTTCAAGCAACGTTTCCAGGCCTTAAACTGGGTACTGCGCGCTATGCCTGTGAGATGGTGGGGTACGCACAAGGGAAGCTTTGACGATTGGCGCAAATGTAGGAGAATGATGAGAGTGCACTTTGGAAAGCCTAAGATGCAACTGACATACAAGTATGATGGACAGGATGACCCGCGCGCGCAATTGGCCAAGTGGATGCAGGGTTATGGAGAAAAGCCACAACCTGAGTGGGTTCACCTATTTTGTCATACCTTGGATGTTATTCCAATGAATTGGTATGTAGAAACAGAGCTTCGCCATGGGATAGGCGAATGGGATGTCCTATGTGAAGGATTCATGATGACATTTAGTTCTGAGGATGGATTTGACGGTATCGAGGAAGCGCTATAAGAGGTGAAAGAAACCATCTTTAGGGTACCACAGGAGCCTTTAGACCTGGCACAACTTGAATGGCCTACTCAGTTGAGTTGCGCGCTGGAATGTTATAATGTAACTGCTAAAGAAGAGGATGAAGATCCACAGAAAATTAACATTCCAAAGATGGAAGGCCGCTGTGAGGTCCAAAGACCACAGATTGAGAACCTTGATATAACTGCGCCGGTGAAAACTAAGCAAGTGAATATTTGTACGGAGGCAGAACCCAAGTTTGCGAAGATTGGAGACTACTGGGATGATGCAATGGTGGATAAGGTCACTGAATTACTGCACGAGTATCAAGACTTATTCCTGACCAAGTTTACGGATTTGAAAGGAATAATCGAAGATCTAGGAGTGATGAAGATCACACTGAAACTTGACTCAAAGCCAGTTAAGCAGAGGTCGTACCGCTTAAATCTGAAATACAAGGAGAAGGTCCACGTAGAACTAGACAAAATGCTCACAGTAGGCATCATTGAGCCTATGGAAGAATTCGATTGGGTAAGCCCAATGGTGGTACAAGAGAAGAAGTAGAAGGACGAGATAAGAATATGTGTGGATCTCAGAAAATTAAATGATGCTTGTGTGTATGATCCATTCCCAACTCTGTTCACAAATGAAGTGTTGGACAATGCAGGTGGTCAAGAAGCATATTCTTTCACTGATGGGTTCTCAGGATACCACCAGATCAAAATCGCGTCGAAGGATAGGAGCAAGACAACCTTCACGACTAAGTGGGGTTGATTTCAATATACTTTCATGCCGTTTGGATTGAAGAATGCGTTGGCCATCTTTTTGCGCGTGGTTGTTGCGACATTCAAGGAATATATTCATAAGTTCTTGGAGGTCTATTTTGATGACTGGACTGTATTTGGGCTGGTTAAGCACCATGTAGCGAGCTTACACTTGATGTTGGATACCAATCGAAGATACCAAATTGCGCTCAACCTCAAGAAGTGTGTGTTTCTCATTCCTTTTGGGAACCTACTGGGGCATGTGGTTTGCAGACAGGGGATGATGGTAGACCCCATAAAAATCACAATGATTCTAAACTTGGAAGAACCGCGAAGTGTGAAACAGTTGCGCGCTACTTTGGGACATACGAGGTATTACAGAAATTTTATCAAAGGTTATGCATAGATCACCGTGTCGATGGAAAATTTGTTGAAGAAGGATGTCACGTTCTACTAGAATGATGACTGTAAGAAAAGCTTGGATATATTGAAGGAAAAAAATGGTTACTGCACCGATCCTTGTCTTCCCGAACTGGAAGAAAGAATTTTATGTCCATGTGGATGCATCGTGTATAGCATTGGGGTAGTACTAACATAGGATGGTGGAGAAGGATTGGATCACCCTATCGCATTCGCAAGTCGCAGATTATCTAAAGCAGAGAAGAATTATTCCACCACTGAGTGCGAGGGACTAGCTATGGTGTATGCGCTCCAGAAGTATCGACACTACTTGCTAGGAGGTCACTTTAAGATGTATACAGATCACTCTGCACTAAAATACCTGGTCAATAAGCCTGTGTTGGGGGGGAGCATTAGCAGGTGCCTTTTATTGTTCCAGGAATACAATTTTGAAGTTGTTGTGAAGCCCGGATGATTGAACGCACGACTAGATCACTAGTCGTGCATTAAGACAGGGGAAGAACCTACTAGTTTGGAGGAAGGATTACCCGACGCGCAACACTTTGTTGTGTGCGTAGCGGATGTACATTTTGAAAATATAAATCACTTTCTAACAACTAGAATTGCGCTGGAAGGATACTCTTTCCAAAAAAAGAAGGAATTAGTGGTGCGTGCAGCAGATTGTTGGGCATCTGTACAAGATGAGGAATGACAAAATACTGCAAAGGTATGTACCTGAGTTTGAACAAAGCAGCATCCTCGCAGACGCTCATGGGGGCACCGCGGGAGGACATTATGCAAGGAGAGAAACTGCGCAGAAAATTTTACGCGTAGGGGTGTGGTAGCCAACCCTTCATCAAGATTCAAAAGCATATTGCAAGGCATGTGATGTATGTCAAAGAATAGGTAAGTCATCGTGAAGGGATGAAATGCCTTTGAATCCACAAATGAAATTGCAACCTTTCAAAAAGTGGGCAATAGATTTTGTAGGACCTATTCAGCCTCAAGCAAAGACAAGCGTGAGATATATTATCACTATGATGGAGTACTTGACTCGTTGGGCAGAAGCGCAACCAGTGAAGGATTGCACGAGCACGATTGCCATGAAGTTTCTATTTGAACATGTACTGACATGATTTGGATGTTCGAAGATCTTAATGAGTGATCGCGATACACACTTCCTGAACGAAACTATTAGCGCGTTGACAGAAGAGTTTCAAGTGTATCATCAAAAGAGCACACCATATCACCCACACACTAATGGAATAGTAGAAGTGTTCAACAAGGTATTGGAAACCGCGCTGACCAAGGTATGAAATGCGCAACGAAGTGATTGGGACCTACCCATACCTGTAGTGTTATGGGTGTATCGAATGGGACGTACGCCCTTTAGGCTTGTCTATGGAGTGGAAGGTGTAATGCCTATGGAATACATCGTGCCTAGTTTGCGCATAGCAGCGCTCACAGGTATGACAAATCACAGAGCTCTGGAGGAGAGGCTTGCACAGCTGGATGAGCTCAAAGAAGAACGGTTTTTGGCTGGATTTCACCAACAGGTCCAAAAGCAACGCGAAAAGGCATGGCACGATCGACATATTAAGTTGTGCACATTCAAGGTGAATGATTTGGTGTTGTTGTATGATAGTAAGTTTGATAAGTTTCCAGGAAGCTCATAATGCATTGACTGGGACCGTATGTTATTAAGGATATTACAAATGGTGGCATGGTACAGTTGGTAAAGTTAAATGGAGAACCATTCCCAAGAAAAGTGAATGGCAGTCGTTTGAATCCATGCACAGGTGGCTCGATCATCTGACTAGCCGATAGAAGCACAGTCTTAGCACTCAAGGCAGTTGAAAGGAGGCACAGGACTATAAACTACTCTACCCGGGAACTGTGCGATGTCAGGACTACGTGTAGTAGCAAAGTGTCACAGGGTCTGCGACGGCGTGAGGGTAGTTTCACTGGCATGCTGGTTGGCCGGAAAGTGACCGTTAAAGTCACAATTCACGATGTGATGCTTGGTTTGAGGCCAAATGGAGCGGGCAATAGGCATATAAGGCGAACTCTATGGGCTAGATTCTTGAAAATTTGCCGCCAATCTAGCATTAATGGACCAAATGTGGGGGGAACGGTTGAATTCAAATTCAAAAGGCGCTATAAATTACAAATGGCTGTCGAGCAAACAACACTTGACAATTTGAGAAATGAGTTGTTGCGCGCTCAGATATTCATGAACTAAGACTTATTCGATATTTTGAAAGTGAATTCGTTGCTTGAGAAATTGCCAAAGACACTGAGAGAACTATGGAATCGCACTATCGCAGCACCCAAAGAAGTCATGGATACTGGAGCAATGACTGTCGAGGAATCTGCACATGCAATTACGGAAGTGGAAGCCCTAGAGAGCGCCATAATAGTCATTGAGATCCCTAAATCACCGCACACGCTGAGACCTAAGGAGGACAAGTAGGCCATGATACCAGCGTGCGTCTCGCCTAGAAATCCATTGAGGACCAAGATCACCAGGGAAGAAAAGTGGAAGGCCATTAAATTGGAGGCTGATGAGGAGGAAGAGTTTGAAGAAATCTTGGTTGAGGAGGAGGATGTAGGGATGGAAGTTGAAACCCAGGGTGCAAACCCTCTCACCAGGTTACCTGCATATGTTCCTCCGCGGAAGGGTAAAGCTAAGGTGCCCAAGGATATAGATGAGATCAAGAGTTCTCTGCAAACTCTGCTGCTCCCAGACGATATTGTGTTTGAGGGAGCACACTTGGGATGGGTTCCCATATTGAAATTTGAATATTGGGACCTCGCGGACCACGAAAAGTTCCCGCATCTCGCGACCGCGCATCTAATGCGCCAAAAGAAAGATGTGTCGACTGGAATGATAGAGTTGGAGCCACACAAATGGCTCAAAGGTGTTGAGAAAGTAGGGTTGCTAAACCTGCTCTAGGTGCCACATTACCATCATGCCCCAGTGACCATTTTCATCATCAAGCAGTTGCTCTGCTTGGTGCATGATGGGTGCTTGTGGCTAGAGGAGCCCATCCCCATCACATATCATCGGATTCACAGGATCACACGACTCCCTTGTGCAAGGGAGGACCCAATGAACATTTCAGAAGGAAAGAGTGACGATTTGGCCACTGCGGAGGCCATGAAAAAGAAGTTTAAAGTTGGAGTAGAAGAAGCGAGGGTACGCCATTTCCAACATCAACAACCCTATAGTCAAAGTTGTGATGCGACGCAGATATTGGCAGGGAAGGTGATCCGGAAGTTCCGCGCGGATGAGGTGCCGTCGCCAGTGGTTGCACTAGTAGCACAATGCGCAGAAGGGGTCCAGTTCAATTGGCCAAACTATTTATGTGGTGAGTTCTTTGTGAATTGCCGTGAGGCACAGGAGTAGCGAAAAAAATTTCATTATGCATGGCTACTGTTGTCAATAGTACTAGTGGCATGGGAGTTGCATGAAGATAGCTAGTTCCTGTCGATTGCGCAGGACCTTCTTGAGGAGAGCAAGATATTTTGGGTGCTCATGGAGATGAACATCAGAATGGGGATTAATCGCAAACCATGGTTATCGCCCACAGTCTACAACAGTTTGCAGAGCTTTGAAAAGTTCAAAGCAGACTTCCACCGTGTCTTCATAAGGGTGCGAAAGGACCCCACAAAGACATGGCATGAACTACCATATTTGGTGAATGATGATGTGATATTCGCGTTCCTTGAGTCTTGGCCACCGAAGTGGTGCGCTCCAGCTGGCTCTGCGGTGGAAGCAGAGAAGTCTGCCACGCAACAAGAGAAGGAAGAGACGAAACTGCAGATGGCACAACTGGTGGAAAAGCGCATGAAGGAAGAAGCAGCGGCTAAGGCCCAGGCAGTGCACAATGCTGCGAAGTTGGTCGAGGAACAATAGAAGACAACAGAAGAAGAGTGCGAAGGGAAGAAGTTTCCTTCACCTGAGCAAGAGACTGATACAGAACAAGGTGGCGCGGACCCGCAGACAATGTCCACCCAACTAAAGTGTCCACACCTATGAGAGTAGGTAGGGCCGTGAAAGAAGACAAAGGCCTCAAAAATATCCTTCGACCCTATCACCCTTACTGAAGGAGACTTGCACAATATTGGCGAAACGGTGAGGGATATCATCATGGAGGCCCTCCAATAGTTTGAGGAACAACACCACTTGGTGTTGGGGGCTCTCCAAGCACAGATACAAGAGTTACAGGTGCGCACTCCATAGGCTGGGACACTGTCAACCAGCCTCGCAGTAGGCACTTCCGCGGTCGAGGAAATGTTGTGCGCCAAGATGACAAACACAATAGTGCTACCAGATGGAGCACTCATGACAGAGAACAAGGCTGACAGGCCTATCATCCGCAGATTGAAATGGGTCAGATTAAACATGGCTATGATCCCTCGAGAGACGCTCTATATTTTTCAAGATGGAGTCATTCTAGAACTACGGGCCAGGGAGAGTCGCACGCTACAGGTGATGAGCGAGAAACGCATCAACATTGAACAATTGAGCTTGCAGCTTAATGAGGTAGTGGAGCCGAATAGACAGATAATGCAGGTTGTGGAGGAAGCCTGCCAGATAGTCTCAAAGTTGGCCATCCAAGCAGAGGAACCAGTGGAGGCGCCCATCTGAAAGGAACAAAGGTTCTGAAATAAATCACAACAAAGGACAAGAGGAGAAGGATGCCAAGGCAATTGGCATACAGAGACAGTTAAGCAAAGAGGAATATGAGAGGGAGAAGGGTGAGATAGAAGTTCAGCTTGAGGTGTTAATGGAGATGTTGCAAAGAAATGAGGAAGACCAGAAGCGTGGTTATGTCATGAGAAAGAAGTTGAGGTGGTAGAGACTACAAGAGAAGTGGAATCATCAGGTGAATTTGCAGTTGATAAAGGAACTAAGGGAACTTGAACAGGTTATAGATGCCAGACAGAAGAAAGAGAAGCTCGAAACAGTTGAGCTACAACAAAAGGAAGATGTTGAAGTTTCTATATGTTACCCAGAGAGTGGACCATTACTTTTTGAAAGTGATGAAGAGCTGGAGGAGTTGAATCATATAAATGATTCGAAGCAGCCCGAAGACTTGATGATTGAAGCATCAAATAAGACTGTAAGGTCTTGTGATTTTAAAACTAATGATTTGTGTGTGATTGCAGGTTTGGAAGAACATCTACTGAAGGATGTTAAGGAAGATTTAGCAGAAGAAAGACCATGTGAGGAAATAGAAGATCGCGTAAAATTTCCAAAGTCCACTCCAAGTAAAATCATTGAGTTATATAGAGAAATGGACTTTCAAAGGAGGAAATTGGAAGAACAGAGGATGAATGTCCAGGATAGATTGCTGATGAAGGATGACAAAGCAGTTGTCATAAATGATAATCAAGATGAAATTGCAGGTGACGAACAAAGGAATGTTGCAGAGGGAAAGGAAGTTTGGGAGGCCGCGACATTCATATTGACAGCTAGAGCAACATGTGATGCAACATTTATAGTAGCAACAACAGAAAAGGTGATCAAAACAAGTGAAGAGCAAGCAAGAATGAGAATTCAACAATCAAGGGATGGAAACAATCAGCAAACAGAGGACATACTGGACAGAGAAATTGAATTGATAAGAAGGATAATGATAAAAACATCCCAAAGAAAGATAGCCGAAAGAAAGAAAAGGAGCGACAACAAGAGAATGACAGTGAAAGATTGCAAGAGCAGAGCAAGTGGAGCATTACAACACAAAATATGGAAACCTGGAAGACAACAACAGATGACAACAACAGTGAAGCAATCGACAAGCACGGAAGGATTACAAAATAAAATCTGGGATCCAGGAGGAGATATCCAGACTTATGACCAGGTGGTCATGAATTTTCTTACATGGGGAGTCTGATGCAGGAGCATCAAGACCTTTTTCTCCATTTGTAAATATGGGGTATGATAATATTAATTTGCAAATATGGGGTGTGATGATTTTTAATATTTTATTAATTAATTTGAATTAAATAGGAGAAGGTGAGGATTTATGTAAATATCCTTTTATTAATAAAAGGATATGAGGAAATTTAATAAATTGAAGGATTTTAGGGATAAAGATCTATCCTTTAGGGATGTTGAGAGATTTAGGGGTTTGTTGAGGAATTGAAGGGATTGAGCATTTAATTAGTTCAGTATATAAATAGGAGGGGTTTTTAGAGAAAAGACATGGAGAATAGGAGAGGAGATTGAGAGTATGGTTTAAGCAGCAAGGCTGTAAGCCTTCAGAAATTGTAAAGGGCCATGGCATTGAAACATCTGGCCAATAAAAAGTTGTAAGTCATTGTTTTGTTTCAGTATATATATTGGGTGATTGAGAAATTGTATATTTGTTCATAACATTGTTAAATTAATGATCGATGGGCTTGAAATCGCACTTGTTTATGTGAAAACTATTATGCAAATCATCAAGGGTAAACGGTGTTAAAATCTCTGTTTGCAAAGGCGCCATTTTAAGAAAAGATTTATGTTAGAGATCGATTGGTTAATATGGAGAACTGAATATAGAAGTGTGCAGAGTTATGTTGAAATTCTGTTAGAATTCAATTGAAAATTGATATGTTTCAATTATCATTAACATAGCTTGAACAGTGTGGCGAATGTGTGACTCCAGCATTTGAGTTTGGGAAAGTCGATTTCACTGTTTGAAGGAGGGCGTTACTGTATGTGATTGCCGAGAATTTTCTTTGGAATGTTTTTTTACTGTCTCTGAAATTGAAATGCGCTGTCACTAAAAGCAATGATGTTCATTAATTTGAGTGGAACATATGAAGTGTTAATGAAATGGCAAGTCGATATGTTAAGGATCGATTCCAGTTCTAGTGGGATAATGGATTTGAGCGCATCTTCTTTGTAATCAGTGAAAAGAAATGAAGGCGTATCATAGCACATTGAAACAGTTGTTGGTGTGAGACCATTATACATAATTTGGTTTTTTTCCCCATTTATTATTAATATAAATCTCTGTTAAAGAATTGTTGTTGGAGTAGATTTGTCATATGAATTGAATCAAATGAGAATTTTAAGGGAATCGATCCCTGTAGAATCGATTCATAACATAGATGATTCTGCAAAAAGAAGCATGGTATAATCGAATAGAATTCGAATTGGTAAGGGGAAAATAAAAACGTGGGTCTAAATGGTTGAATATCGTTCAGGATTGAATAACCATTTCTGTTGAGTCATGATAAAACGCAGGTTTTGATTTACTATTCTGAAGATGAATGTATGATTGCATGGAGCGTCCAAGAAATTAGACACACAATTGAGAATTCATTCCAGAATTCCGAGCAGTGAGAAGGGATTGAAGACAGAATTTTGCAGAGGAATAAAATTGCTGGCAGAAGCCTCGTGCATATCACTGTCCAAACATTTAAAGAAATCAAAGGCGCAGATCATGAAGAAATGGTTAAACCTCGACTTGTGAGCAGGTAGATTCAATGGGTAAATTGCAGAGGCGTTGTTGAGGTAATCACTTTTGGTAGCATATCCAGATTTATTATTGATTCCTTGCGCTGTTGTGATATGTTAGAAAGTGCAGATCTAATAAATATTCGCTATGGCATTATTTAGTCTGAGCTTTATATTGGAATCCGAATTTGTTCTGAGTTGAATGTAAATATGGGCGCACTTGTTTGATTGGTCTTTGAATCTGGTATTGAAGGCACATATACAAGATTTGAGTTTGAGTTTGAAGACACATATGTGGTGTGGAAGTGTGTAAATCTGAATTGAAGTTGCAGGTTTTGAATTTTGAGATGATATATGTAACTCCACGTGAATGATGGCATTGATATGGTTTAAAGAGGCATTTGAACATTGTTTAAATGAATGCAGGTTGTATGGGCCAGATTGCCCATAGGGAAAGTAAGTAAATTACATGAGCGTTAATGAATTTGCCAATGACTAAACTAAAAATTTTGGGTAAATGCTGAGTGTGCATTTTGAAGCATGGTTATTGCATGATCCTGGGTATTGCAAGCTTTAAGCTTGCGTCAAGGCATAAAGACACAAAATGAAGAACTGATATGATGTATGTGAGATAGATCTGAAGTGTAAAGTCTAGTTTTGGGTCGTAGTGTAGGAAGAGGCTCCGTAGCTGAGTGCGCAAAGGCCCAGTAGTCCGCAACTGAGTGCGCGGACCCCTGTAGCTGAGTGCACAGGGCTAGTCGAGTCTGTAATTACCTGCAAGTATTAATAAAGAGAAGTTTCTATCAATTTTGCGTATATATTTCCTGTTTTATGCATCTGTTACATTGGGTATGAATTTCACTTTTAATGCTTATATGATGCGTGAATGTGTATAACTGTAGTGCTTAAGTGAATGCAAGGAAGAATATCTGTTTTCGTGAAGATAATTAAGATTTGTCGCTAAGATAAATAAGATACTTGGCGTAGTTTAGGAGATATCGCAGTTCACTGCCTTAGCAGCGCGAAAGGATTTCAGCCCCTGGTTAGGGCTGCGCGAAAATCGATTATAACAAATCACGAAAGTACTAAAGGGTAGAATAATGCGCGAAGTGACCTGCGCAAAGACAGGTCTAGTTGGACTATGTTGAGATTGCAACAAGATGATGGAGCTTAGTGAAAAGAGTCGCCTTCACTAAGTGGGCCCGCAGGCTATTTTTGGCGCAAGTCCATTTTTAGACTATGTCTATTTTTAGACATATGGATCATGTCTATGGATTGCAGGTTGCTGTTTATGGATGATTGATCAAGTTGGGAAAAATAGATGGACTTCTATTTTTGATGAAAGTGTGAGTGATCACAGTGTGAGTGATCAAGTCTATTTTTAGACTGGCTGTCAAAAATAGAAAAGTCAAATATTATTATCTCATAATAATATTTGGACTATAAACTTAATCTTATTCTCTTGGAGCACTTCAGTTTGAGCTACAGAGGTGGCACATGCAGCTGTCAGAAGGAAATACGCTTTCTTATGAGTCAGTTGAGTTGTTGCATGCATGACTTCAGTTAGAACTCAATCAGTTGATTTTGGTGGAGTTGATTGTGGAGTTGATGGAGTTGTGTTCAGTTTAGCTTTGTT
>APFE030195696.1:0-13818 GCA_000404065.3 Pinus taeda | reverse complement strand
TGTTTCATGAGATTCATGTGGTTGTGAGTGTAGCAAATGTGTCTCTTATGTTTCATATGTATTTCGTTATATTTCACAATTCATTTCATATTCATTTCCAGTGAAATTTTCTAAGTTAGATAAGGTAGAATTCATTTATATTGCTCTGCTTGTGGGAAACTTTCATGTTCAGTGTTCTTCTTCTGTTGAAAAGGATTCATGTACTTATGCCCTTTTCACCCTCCTAAGCAATTTCTCCATTCCGCGTTATTTCAAACTAAATTTCTAGACTTTCCACCTGTCTTGCCTCACGAAGTAATCTGTGCCTTTGTATTAAATTCTCTGCTGATTACTGTCCGTTGGTCCCATACCATCCCAGAAACTCAGTCATTCATAAAAATTTGCTTCTTGTATCCATATTTACTTACTAGCCTAAGATCAATATTTCACTGTAAGTCATCTTAGACCGGTTTGTTTACTTATTCACTGAGCGTGACACGGAGAGAGCCCTCTCCTGTTCTGGTAGGGCTACTTATTCACTGAGCGTGACACGGAGAGAGCCCTCTCCTGTTCTGGTAGGGCTAGCTACCAGACTGAGCGTGGTTTTTGGTTACCTTGAATTTTGCCTTCCTTCAGCCTAAGGCAGATTTAGGTGCTAACAGGAGCTTCTATAAATTTTGATTGACCTTATCAAGCGAATGCTCCCGTTTCTCATTGATCAAGATGACAAATTTCTCATTCCATGTGAGTTTATTAGCAAGCTTAGCCTCCCTTTGTTTCTCTAGTTCTAGAGCTCTTTTCATCCTTCTAGTTCTAGGTCTTCCTCTAGGTTCTTTCTCTTCTTCAGTTTCACTATACCTGTCATAGGCCTCATCAAGCAATGCCTTGGATTTCATTTCTTCTTTCTTTGCCTTGATGAGTTGAATATCCATAACATCATGTTTGGCTTGAAGCTACTTATTCTCCTCCTCGTAGTATGAGATGATATATTTTTCGCTTTGTAGGTTGATCTGGAGCTCCCTTATGAATTCATCTTTTTCTTTAATGACAATTCTTGTAAACTCACTGTCATCATGCTCACCTAGGTCAACCAAGTCAAACTCCTACTCTGCCTCATGGAGGTCTTCCTCCTCTTGCTGAATATTTGTCTTTGTCATCTTTTCCTTGCCCTTTTGTACTTTCTTTACTGATGAAGAAGGTAAGGTACCTCCCACAATCAACATCAGCTACATAAACGGAATATGCTTCCAATTCTCCTCCCCCTCCGGTTACCACTGCTACTTGTTTATTAGGTATCGCCTCCTTATTGAGCTGCACGTTCTTCACCGATTTCCCAGAATTCGCAGCCATGACAAATTACTTCTACTTCACTGTTATTCTTTTCCTGTAAAGACCAATCAAGCTTATCGGACTGAAAATGCAAAGCTTCTAACTACTCGCTGCGCTGTCTTTATCATTTGATTGGATCTAAATCCAATATATATACATGTTGAAACCACCCAGGATACGCTTCACCGATTTTGGCCTACATATAACCACTTTGGCACAGGTATACGCTTCCCCTACTTTGGCCGACATATAACCACTTTGGCACAGGATGAAGGCTGATGTTATTTGGTTTGGCTTGGCTCATATAATATAATGCGTTGAGAGAAATGTGGAATTGTGCTAATATAATATTGTTTAAAGTTTTTTTAATTTCTTTTTAATATTGTGATAAGAGCTATGATCCCAACTTGAAGATGAAGAAAGATGTCTTTCTTTAAAAAATGCATATGTTCATCGTAGGTTTATGGGATATCTATTAAGTAGGGTGAGTGTAGGTTAATGAAAATTTCAAGGTAAATATAAAAAAATAACATGTTTATTTAAAGGAATGATTTCTGATTTTTATCATGGATTAATTTGAATATGATATAAAACAACGAAATATAAATTATTTTTATATTATTTTTTAAAATATATAAATTTTTATTTATAAAATATGTTTTATTATTTAAATTTGGGTTTATATTATTTTCATATAAATACATATAGTGTATAAGTTTTTGTGTGAAGATATTAGGTATTGGAAAGAAAAAAGATTTTTTTAAAAGTTGTATAATTGTAGACAACTCATTGTTGATGTTTTTCAAACTTTATACTGTTAATTTTATATATTTTCAAAATGTAAATATTTACTTTAGATAGTTAATGTAGTCTAATGGTAAAGCCTAAGACTTGAAAGAAAATTTTAAAGGTGCACTTCCACAAGCACTAAAATGACTACAGGAAACCAGATAACCACCTGTTAGCATTAAACCCTTTCCAAAATTTAAAGAGGTTTATTGCTATCCATCTAGCATCATTGTTTTGATTATCTATACTATTGTTTCTAGAAAGAAAATTAAACATGTAAATGCATTTTATCAAAAGATTTTTTTTTGAAATCAAACTGGATCACTGCGTCAATCCTCATCCGAGGATATTACTAGGGGTAGCGCCTTGGCATTGGATCTTGGCATCTCGCTCCGCTGCTCAATTCTCCACTTCAGCTCTTTAAGAGTTTGTACAATTCTTCCCACGGCCAGGTTATTTATGTAGGTTTGTATCTCAATTGTCGTTATCTCCCTGAGTAATTTCGTCTTAACTCGGTTCTTTTCCTTGTTCTTCTCCTATGTTTCTGCTCCATCACCCGTCGTTTGCTCTTAATGCAGGGTCATGGCCCGTGCCGCCACATTCTTCATTACCCATTACTGTTGTATGGTTTCCCTGAATAGGGAATGTCTTCCACAAGTATTCCCGGTATCAAGCACCATTCTTTCCCACTCTTCTATGGAGATGTCTGGATGCTTAATATTGTCATTCAGTTCCCTCTCCCAACTTGCAATTTGGGCTCTAATGTTCGGTGGATTCTGTGTCATACAAGCGTTAATAATTGTCTTCATATGTTCATTGCCTGGCTTCCTTCGTCTTTTCGTGGTCGACCCACTTGTTCCTTCTTCTGTCTTGGTTTCTCTCTTTCCTGTCCTCAGTGCCATTTTGCTCCCTGCCTGTTTGCAACTATCTTCTTCCTAGTGTTCTCTGTTTTTCTCATTGTACTTTCCCCGGTATGTTAATATAACTATCACAAAATCGTTGCATTTATCAAAGTTGTAATATTGAATCAAAACAATTTCCTAGTTGCTCGTTTTCTTTCCCTTTCGAGTGTTTGCTACCTGAGGGGTTTTAGTCATATTGGGTTTAGAGCCAGTGCTTTTTTGGTAAGGGTTTGGTGTTTTCTTGGGTTTCTTCCCATTTTCCTCCCGTGGCAACAGTCTGCGCCCAGCCTTACCATTTTGGTCATCCTCATGGGATCCTCCCTGTATGAGGTCAGATTTTAGCTCAACCTTTCCCAGGGTCTCTCTGGCTTGTCAACAACTTTCCTCCTGGAGCCAGCTCTACTTCCCTCACCCTAAGGTTGCTTGATTTCCTAGTTCACTATAATCCTTGGGATTTTTTCCCCATGTTTCTTCCATTTTTCCTATTGGCTCGCTCCCATCAATTCCTACAGGGCTGGCTAGGGTCATGTTCTATCGAGGAATACTATAGGGTTTTATCACAGGATGGCCCTCTCCCTTCCTAGGTGCGAGACCCTCCCTCCTGATCTTCCTATCCTGGAAATTCAAATGCACTGCAAAATTGGTTTTACCATTGTCGCAGGAGGTTCTGTTATCCTTCTTTACAGTCTTATTCATGATCCATTTCAGAGTTCCTATTTTCCTAATGAAAATAATTCTAAAACTAGTAGGGATGTTGATCAAAAGGACTACATACCAACTTGCCGATATGTTGCCTCTTCCATCTGCCATCTGCGTCTTCACTCTTCAGCCACCTTCCCTCTCGCCAACTTTTCTCGTCTTCATCTGCATGCATTTTGCTATATTCTTATTTTCGTTAAGTTTTATTCATCTTTCCCTCTGGTCCCTTGCCTTTACTTCCACCTGTCTATCGTTATTACCTGCACCCCATCTCGAGATGTTGCCCTTCTATCCTTACTGCCATCTCCTCTCATTAATCCGCACTTTCTCCTAGCTGCTTTGTCGTGTTCCTGTTGTCCTTGTCCTGTCACTTGTTATCATTCTTCTGCCCACCCTCCTGCTCTTTGCCCTACCCTCCTCTCTATCGTTCTCTTCTGTCACTACCCTCGTTCTCTGGGGAGTACCCCAATTAGCAACTTTGTTTTGCTTGTCATTTAAAAGGATGCCTAAGTACTTAGTAGGGATGTTCATGACTATGAATCCCATGGTTCTTCCTAGGAAGGCTTGGGAGGAAGCTTCGGTATTGAAGAAATAAATTTCTGATTTCTCTTTGCTTATCTCTATCCCAGAGGCCCCTCTGAAGTCTGTGAGAATTTCCATTATTTTTTTTGCTTCTTTGAGTGTTTCTTGTCCATATAACATAATATCATTGAAAAATTGTTGGTGGGTTAGTGGTAGGTCATTTCCCCAAAGTATTAATCCATTCATTTTCTCGATATTAACCCATCCGCTGCAAGGATAAATAGGAATGGGGATATCAGGTCGCCCTGCCTAAGCCCTCTAGATGGATTGAAGGTTTCTGTTGGTGACCCGTTTAGTAGTACTGACATAACTGGCATAGTTATCATTGACATTACCTAGTTTATCCACTTGTTTTGAACGCCGTATGCCTTTAGAATTTGCTGGAGGTATCCACAATTAAGTCTGTCATAAGATTTGGCTAGGTTTAGTTTTATCAGCATCCCTTTGGTTTTTGAATTTTTCAATGAGTGAATTGGTTCTTGTGCTACCACTATGCCATCTATTATTTGGTTGCCTTTGACAAACCCCATCTGCTCCTAGGATATCAACTCTAGTAATATTGGTTTTAGTCTATTCACCATGATTTTAGCTACTATTTTGTATATAACATTGCAGAGTGCTATTGGTTGGAACCCTTGTGGTTCTTCTGAGTTCTCCATCTTTGGTATCAGGGATAGGAATGTAGCATTCAGGGTCGGGTGCATTCTTTTGGTGCATCGAGACTCTTCTACTGCATTCACTATATCTTGGCTCATGAAGTTCACGTGGCTTGATAAAATTCTAAGGTGAATCCATCAGGCCTAGGTGCTTTATTCTTTGCCATCTATTATGTTACCTCCTCCACCCCCACTTTGATTATGACCCTTAGGTGAGCCAAGTTCTAATCTCTAGTTACTATTTTAGGGATATGTTGACTAATTTTATCAATGTCGTCCTTCCTTCTGATATCGGGTTCTGTCAGGAGCTCTTTAAAATGTTATACCATCAGATTCTCCATTTCAGCTTTCTGTGTTATCCTGTTGCCTTGGTGGTCCCTTAGGGAGAATATTATATTTTTCTATCGGTGATGTACCATTGCCTTATGAAAGAATTTCGTGTTTCTTTCTTCTTCTTTTAGCGATTGGATTCTCGATTTTTGTTTCTATAAGATTTCCTTTTGTTTTCTTCTTTCCTCCAGTTTCTTTAGCACCAGTCCTTCTTCTTTTGTCATCTCTTCATTTCTTCCTTCTTCTATGATTTTCTGTTGTATCCGTTTCATCTTTATCTGGAGTGTTTCTTGTTCCTTTTGAATATTTCCAAATTCTTCTTTGTTCCACTTCTTTATCTTCCTTTTATGTCTTTTAATCTAAGTTGGAGGGTGTGCATTTTGTTTCTTCCTTCCATCCCAGTCTCAGTCTCCTTCCACCAATTCTTCATTTTATCTACGAAGGTGGGTTCTCTCAACCAAAATGCCTCAAACCTAAAGGGTCTATTCTAGTTCTATTGATTCATAGCTATTTCTAATTTAATGTGCCAGTGATCCAACACTAAACATGAGAGAATTGTTGCTTCATAGAAGATATATTTTCCAATGAAGTGTTCTATTGCTAGGAACCTGTCTAGCCTAGATGCTATTTGTCTTCTCTGTCCTCTTCTATTGTTCCACGTGTATTTCCATTTAAGTAGGGATATCTACCATTTTCAGTTTTTCTTGAAGGTCCCTGAATTTCTCCATCTTTGGCTCTTTTCTTTGTAGTCCACCTTTCTTCTCATCTTTTGATGTTGTCATGTTAAAGTCTATTGCTATCAACCACAATTTTTCTTCATGAAGGTTTCCTAGCTATTGAAGTTGGAGGAGAAAGCTTCCTCTTTTCGCTGGTGTATGAGGGTCGTATACTGCCGAAACTAGAAACAATTCTCTATTTCCAATTAACCGGAACTTCCCTGTGAGTATTCTTTTCATGCCTATCTAGTAATCTACTATGATTTATATAGGGTTCCATAGTATTCATATGCCTCCCACACTTCCTTTCACTTCTATGGTCATACCTTCATATTTTGGTTTTATTTTGTTTAGGATTTCCTCCATTTTCCTTGCTGAGATTCTTGTTTCGTGTAACAACATTAGTTGGGGTTTTTCTTTTCTTAGCCTTTCTGCTAAGTGTCTTTGTTTGCCTTTACTCTTAAGGCCTCTTATATTCTAGGATGTGATTATCATTAGGGTGCTTGGCTTTTCTGGTGGAGTACCGTCGAGAGTGGAACTACTCTCCCGGTGTTCACTAACATTTCTCCCATGATCAGTATCGATTCCTGTATATTTCTTCGACCTCTTTTTTTCCCGCATTTTTCTTTGCTTTGATGATCTTGAGTATCATCCTATTGAAGGCCTAGTCATTCTACCGTTTCCATCTTTCCCTGTCCCTGTTGTGCTTGGTACGATTGAAACGTTTCTCTGTATATTCTTTTTTGCTCTTTTGGAATGAATCTTTCATTTAGATGTCTCCATTCATCTATTAGTTCCGTAATACTTCTTGTTTTAGCCTTAGTTCTTCTCCTCTGCTTGTGTCAATCTCCATTACTGCATTATCCATTTTCTCCCTTACTTCATTTTCCTCCTTCTCTATTGGTTCACCTTTTGCCTTCCTCTTGGTATGTGATTTGCCTTAGCTTGTGCTGCTTTCCTTTCCTTTTCTCTCCCTGATAGTCCATTGTTTGGGTCTTGTTGTTATCTTCTTCTTCTTCTTGTAGGATTTCAAAGTTCTAGTTGTTATCTTCTTCTTCTTCTTCTTGTAGGATTTCAAAGTTGTTTGTATTACTTGGCTGGGTTTGTTGATCTTTCCTTCCTTCACTGAGGTTCTCTCTTGTGTGCCTTATTTTTCCTTTTACTTCTTGAAACTCTTCCTTGTCTTCTTGATTTTTCCTCTGTTGTTTGTTCCTTCACTCTTCTTCTTCTGTATTGAGTGGGCGTTCCTTGAAAATATGTCCATACTCATGACGTCTTCTACATCTGAATGGAATGTGCTCAGAGTTAAGGGTTTTCTGCCATACCTCCTCATGATACTCTAGCTGGACTGTATCTGGAATAGGGTCAGCTATATTCATGTAGACACAAATTCTATCATATGAGGTGTATCTTCCCTTTTTTATATTTTTAGCTATTTTAGCAAAGCTTCCTTTTATGTTTCTTATACCCTCTAGGATCTTCGAATCCCAGAAGTCGATTGGTAACCCTAATAACCTCAGCCATACTAGGGCTGCCAAGAATTTTTCCTTATCGGGGTTATAATATTCTTCCCAGTATCTCATAAACAGCCCAACATTATAATGAAAGTAAGGACCATTTTCAAACACTTTTTCTTTATCTTGCAGGTTCGAGAAGATTACTGTGAAGAAGCCTCTTGCTCCCAACTTTAGCTCGATATCACCTCGGGGTTGCCATTTTATTGGATCCATTTGGTGAGGTCCTTTTCCATCAGCCATACTCTAATGAACTGGCAAATTAGCACATGGTATTTTATGTAGCTTTTGTATCGCTCTGGTTTGTTCATCGGGATTATAAATCCTGGTTTCTCAGTTGCACATGGTAAACACTTGCCTCTGCTACCTGCCTGCCATCGTGCTCCAAGGACAGGTCTCGGTTTTCTTGTTTCTTCCGCCTAGTTGCTTGTGTTATGGCCTTCTCCTGTCACTGCGTCTCGATAGGAGGGGATCTCTCCCCTCCTCTCCTCCTCTGTCATTTCTTCTGGTTCTTTGTTTCTGTGTCTGTCGCTTGTTGTAGTCTTTATCTTTCCCCGCACCACCTAACTCATGGCCGCTTGACCATTAGGGCTGCAGAGCCTCCCGAATGTACTTGTTCTTCCTATATTAACTTGCCTTTAACCATGTGTGTATTTGTTTAATATAAAATGAAATGAGCCCAACATTCAGAATCTATAACTCAACAAGCCCCATAAAAGAATGTCTAAGATAATGACTTATCCACCTATATTAATGAAAAAATTCTCTATGTTTAACCTTTAGATTAACCTTGTAATATGAAAATAAAGCATTAATATGGGTTGTTTCTTGAAAAGTGGGCATCATCTTCTCTTCAAATAGATTAATTGCTTCTAGCTAATAGGTTCTCCATAGAACTAGAAATGAGATTTCCTTGGAGCACTCTAGATCTCATACAGTAAACCATTCATTGAGACATGTTTCTATGGATTCACATTTACTAGTTAACCAAACACTCCCCAACCTAATCCCTTGTTGAACATAACTACAATGGAAGAAAGATTGAGAAGTGTTTTCATCACTACATCTACGAAGAAACCAAATACTTGGACCTAATATATTCCTTTCCTAAAGGGCTTCCCATGTTAAAAAAAATTTGTTCACTATGAACCACACAAAAAACTTACACTTGGGTGGAGCATTAACTTTCTATATATTTTACTACCACCACTTGGCGTCTCTTAATCCTAGTTGAAAAAGAAATAAGTATCCAAGACTAGGCGTACAATTTCCCCATGCTCCAAAATTCAAAGCTTATAATAGTCCATTTGGAGAATTGTTCAATATTATATGGACCTTGTTATTTTTTTTAGAAGAAATGATCCAACCTATGATCCAAATTCCCTTCAAAACCAAGGTTAGCTTCATTTCTCCAACCTTGGGACCACAAGGATTTGTCATCTGGACTATCAATCAAGTTAATTGTACATATTCTAATTACCTTTTGGGTGTCATATGATTTCATTCAGGAGGAGTATGTCTCTACCACGTGCCATTATTGCATATTCCCTCACTCTTACATGTGATCCATATCTCTTCTCCATGCTAGATAAGAACCTATAATTGGGAATGTTATAGTCTTTTTTTTTTCCAAAGAAAAAGTCGCAACTTTCTATTTGATAAAAAGTTACATAAATTACATGCAGCAATTGAATACAACCACTATCCCAGAGGACATATAAGAAAAAATTGGGCTACAATAAATAAAAACAACCCTGAGATCATAATAAAAACATATTTTTCTCATCATCTTGAAGCGTGGACAGGATTTGCATGCCATGATCAGTCACAAAAAAATTAGATAAGCCTAGCAGTTTATAAACTTTGTTTCCATGAGATAATTACATACACATATAAGAGTAAAGTTGTTTACATGTAGCATGTATTTGCAAAAAAGAAACTGTTGATGGTGAAAATAAAAATCATAAAAGGTATGCATTTAGATTCCAATGAAAGGTTCGTGTTGAAAGTGTTGGATCATCCCATATACATTCTCAATAACCTACCAAACTCACATATGTTGTCTAACACTTTCCTTAGACTAAAGGTATGCTAGAAAGTTCCTCTCGTTATAGATGTGACAACAAGAGATAAAATCAAAAGCTTATTTTAACTAGAAAATCTCTTCAAGTATTGGAAGCAATGTGTAATTGTGGCCTATTTGGGAAACATTGAATGAGTTTATAACATTTAATGAGTCTCTAGAAGCCTAAAACGAATGAAATTCATATTCTAGAGCCCAGCATAAAAGGAGTTTAAGAGAAATTAGTTATGCATAATTGTTGGAACCCATGCCCAAGCCAATTATTTTATTTCAGAAAATATTGATTGTTGATGTAGAGAATGAGACCACCCCCACATGCAACATCCTCATTCGATGCTCCATCAAAATAAGACCAAGGAAGTTGTCAGTTAATCTCTTAAATCAATGATGATGTTAGGGACTTGATGTGATTACTTTGAAGGAAAGAGACCATATATTGTTGTTATTTCTATAGATATCAGGTCAGGGGTAGATGGAATGTCTCTAGAAGTGGATTTATTTATTTCCAGACATACCTCCCAAAAGATTAGGGATGGGATGTTCCTAATAACTTTTTCATTAGATGAGTCCCACAATGATGCCCATGCCTCACTGAAACAATTACCTCTCCATTCTAAGTTACACCTCAACAACAGTTTGGTTTTGTCCCAAATACTTAGTGTGAAAGAAACATCTAGAAACAGATTTGTAACCGACTCTTCTACATTTTTGCTAAGAATGCACTATCTAGGACCTTCTTTATGTCTCTTTATTAAATTGTCCCAATTTGTAACTTTATTATTAATTAAACATGAGACGAAAAATCTTGAATTGTCCAGCCAAGTAAGCTTCCATATCTTTTTCCACCACCAAGATGGATTAATTCTCAATCGAGAAGCGGTATGGAAGCTATACCCAGATTTTTGGGTATAAGTCCGAGAGGGGGAATGTACCCGGAGATGAGAGTCATTTCTATCTCTAATTCTAACATGTGACCTTTTGAGTGATCTTATATAATTGTTCCATATACCAGCAAATTTCCCATGCAAGTTGAGTTTCTCAGCACTCTTCCATGCCTGTGACTAGAAGGTTGTCCACCCTTCCTCAACAATATGATTTAGAAATTTAATCCCTTGCTTATTCAGGATAGCCACAAGTTCGAGGAAGCCTAAAATTTTTACAACAGCCAATCCATGGATCGAAACCAACTCTAAATTTTTCCACATTCCCAATATTCCAAGAAAGGCCATCTCATACTATGTTTAAGGAATCAACGAAAACTTTCTAAGACTTTCTAAATAGTAGATTAATTTGGAATCCTCTTATACAACTCTCTAATCCATTTGTCAAGTGAAAGAGGAAAGATATGTTTCATAATAATCACTATTGTCCATAATATTTATGTGGAGAGGAGTCTCCACCTAGCTTTTGCCAAAATGCCTTTTGCAAAAATGGGCAAGTACTTTAGAAACCAACCACCCCAAGGATTTGGTAAAGCAACCTTATCCCTTCTTACACAGGGAAAATCAACTTCTTCTTTGGACCCAATCCATAGTAACCTCCTATAGATTTTTGTTATGGATTTTAAGATTCGTTTTGGAATCCATTTGAGAGCCATCCAATATACTGGGATTTCTTCAAGGGCAGATTTAATCAGAACCAATATTCCTTCTCTTTAGAGCCATTTATAGCTCCAGTGCTTAAGCCTTTTCTCCACCTTCACAAATAACCACATCAAGTCATATTTTCTATATGATTTGGGTTTTAAATGGAAGCCCAAATATTTAAAATTGTCCAGAAGAAGGTTTCTAGAAAATGGTAAGTAATTATGAGCCCTACGCACCTCTCCATGACACAATTCATCATATGATATAATGGAATTCTGAACATTAATAATCATGTCTGTCACTTTCTAAAAGAGTGTTAGGACATCATTGATTGTTTCCAAATCTTGTCACATACCATTAAAAAAGTTCAAAATATCATGCACAAAAAACAAATGAGTTATGTAAATGTTTATTGCCACTTCAATGCCCTTAAGAACACCCCCATGCTTTGCAGCTAGCAACAACCTACTCAACCCTTCTCTTGGTAATAAAAAGTGGAATGGAGATAGAGGAAATTGTTGCCTCGTACATATTTGGGCATCAAAAAATGGAAAAGTTGACCCATTGATCAAGGCTACAAAATATATATTAGTTATACATCCCATTACCTAGTTTATGAAAGGAACACCAAACCCTGGATGGGTAAGAATCATTCTAATATAAATCCAACTGACTTTGTTGTATGTTTTAGAAAAGTTGATTTTGGAAACCACCCCTTTATTTTTTGGATCATAATGACATGCATACACTCTTACACCACCATGATTTCTTCGTGAAATTGGCACCCCTCCAGAAAATTGAAATGTTTGTTGGACACATTCCTTGATAGGACAGGCCAAAGGAAAATGGATATAATTTTGGCAATGATTTTATATATACAATGAGATTGGCATGTATTCTCAAAGGATTGGGGATCATCCACCTTTGGGATCAAAGCTATAAAGTTGAATTTAAAGGGTCATATATTCTCCCATCTTTCCGAAAATCCCCAACCACACGTAGGAGTTCATCCCCAATGAATTCAAATAATCCAAAATAGAATTCCACTATCCATCCATCCGGACCAGGACTTTTTTCCTTCTGCATTTCTTTGAGAACAAATTCTAAATCACCTTTCAAGATTAGCTCCGTGAGATTTTTATTATCCTCCACATTTGCAAACCTCAGAAAGAATTAAGCCACTCGGATCACTTCTACAATTGTGACCTCTTCAGGAGCCTTGAATAGATTTCTAAATAATTCCTTTCCCAGGGATGCGAGATTCTCAAAGACATTTTCTCTTCCTCCATCAAGTTTTTCATCTCCCATATTTTATTAATGTTTTTATGGCCTTTAGAATAGTTTTGGAAGAAATTTGTGTTCTCATCCCCACTTTTTAACCATACCATTTGACTCTTCAACTTTCGTTGTTCTTTCTTCTCAGTTAGAATCTTTCTCTTTGTGGTCTCATATTACATGATTCTATACTTGGATTCCACCAATTCATATCCCCTTCCTTCACGTGGTTCCATTCTCTCTAATTCATCTTCTATAACTTTAATATTTCCTTCATATTTGACCTTCTTCTATATAGCCCATTGAATGGAAGCTTTCTTAACCTTTTTTAAATTTTCCGCAAACTATTGAGTTATTAGTATCCCTGAGTTTTGATTGAAGGGGGACTAGGCATCTTTAACCATTTTCACATAGATTTCTTCTTTCAACCATAAGGGATTAAATTTAAAGGGAATACTGGATTTACCTCCTTTTAACTCTAAGAGGACTAGTTGATCATGAAATACTCCATCTGTTCCAATCCACACGCGGAACAAGGAGAGTTTTCCAACCAAATTTTTATCCAAAAGAAATTTGTCAAGCCATTTGGCCACCATTGCATTTCATGTATTCTTATTCCTCTAGGAGGGTTTATATTTGATCAGATTGACATCGATGAGAAGGGTGTCTATCAATTTCCTAATAAAAAAAATTCCATGGGATCTAGAAGGGCTTCAGATCCCCATACCTCCGAGGCTCCCAACAAAAAATTTAGATCTCCTTCGATAATAGCATTTTCTCCCTTCAGAAAGGATTTGACCAGCAAATTTTTTCGGAAGGTAGCTCTATCATGACATAGTCCATAGATGTTGAAAACATATAGATCCATACTTAATTTCAATGAGAAAACATTCACTCCTAAGGTCATCTTTGAGTCCCATGTGCTACAAATTTTAAAATATTTAGCTTAAATCATGTGGCTAGACCCCCCGAGTGGCCTCTCACTTTAAAAGAAAAGAAAAACCAGCTGGGAAACATCTTATTTAAGGCTTCAAAAATCGTATATTATCGCACCAAAGTTTCGCGAAGCATAATAATGTATGGGTTTTTTTGTCACTCCTTTAGATCTCTAAGGGTGAGGAAGAGTCCAACTAAGGTAACCACGGACCAAACTTTTGACTTGGTAACTAGCCCTACCAAGCTAGAGAGGGCTCTGTCCAAAGGATGACAACCAAGAGGGCTAGATGGATTGGATTTTTAGGCTTGATATAGTAGCTTAGGGTTTTTATTTTATTTGGTGGGGTTTATTTCTAGATGAGGGTATTAGGTCAAAAAGGCTAGATCAGGGAAAATGAAATATGATTGCAGACATTCAAAGGGGAAAGGTAGATAGGAGGCT
>APFE030195690.1:1886-31075 GCA_000404065.3 Pinus taeda | reverse complement strand
TTTTGGGATCTTGATTAGTGTCTTCTCTCTGATAGTTCCTGCTTCCACTTGGAGAATGAAGATGTCTTACTCATCCCTAGTCGAAAATGGAGTGGCAAGTGTCAGAGGGGAAGCTTCTGGAAGATTCCATGATCTTCCACCTCGCATTTTTGTCCCTGCCATTTTTCCATTCCTGACCATCGCACCCTACAGAGGAGAAAAACAGTATGCATCGCACCCTGTACATTGGGAAGGTGGTATGCATCACACCCTCTGCATTGAGCTTTCAGTATGGTCCATTTTTGACCATTTATGAGCAGTTTTCAGTGGAGAAATTCTGGGAGATGATGTAATTAGTTGACCTTGTTCCTTTAGGTAGTGAAGCAACACTTTTAGGGACTTAAGAGCCCTCAGTTTATGGACATTTTTGATTGGGGTTGAAGTGCCCAAAAATGTCTATAACACAGCCCCATAGTACATGTCACCTTGGAGGATTGTCCTTGGGTGCATCTCAAAGGAGGTATATTATGAGAAAGGTTGAGGGCTAAGGTAAAGCACTCGGACTTAGTTTTGTGTACATTTTGTGACCATGAGCGCGGAAGGATAGTGCATGGTGATTGATTTGAAATGGGGCTCTAAAGGATTCTACTTACAAGAACCTCTCCCACTCCAAAGCTATACATATTCCAAGATCTATGCTTATGATTGATAAATGTGGAATTAAAAGTGCTTGAAAGAGGTGTATGCTTATGTTTTTTTTTAAATTGTTTATGTGCTTTGTGTTCTATGCTTATGCTGATATTTAAATACATGCAACAGTAAATAATGCAATAAATAAACAAACACATAAGACAACAATATAATATGGAGTTCACCCCAATATCTTGGGCTACGTCTCCTTGAGCTCTAATCAACTCAACTAGGCTCTTTGGGATTATGGCTTGAATTCTTTTACAAGCCTTTGACTCAACTCCATAGGTTTACAATTGAACCAATGGGCTTAGAATGCCATCTTATCCCGCTGGATGTCCATACTCTGCAGACAGATCTAGGTTTCTTTGGACTTGACTCCTTCAATCAGTGCTCTGAGCTTCTTGAGCTTCTGGCCTCTCTGACTCCCTCATAATTTTGTATTGTCTCTGGAATCCTTGTTTTGTCTTCAGCACACTTCAGACACCAGCAAAAGCTTGATCATTTGATCTCTTTGTTGTTCTGAAACTTCATTACCACTCCACATCTCTTAGAAGTCTTCAAGATTTTCTGAAATCTATCTCAATGGATTCAGCGGTCCCCTATAGTCACCTCGACTATTGGAACCTTGAGAATGAATGTTGACTCTATTCTCTACAACTGCCTCCAACCTATGGCGGCCTCTTCTTCTGCTCTCGACTTTAGCCCTCAACTCTGGCTCTCACGAGCTTCTGGGTTCGCTCGACCTCCAAGCGACTCTCCGTCAATTGAGCTCTTTGGTTTCACTCGACCTCCAAGCGACTCAAAAAAACTCCCCCTGTCAATTGTTCTCTCTAGGTTTTGAGGAATCCTCTGCGGCTCTGCGTCTCTTCGACTAGCCCTCTGACTCACTAGCTTTGTGGCTCTACATCTGGCTCTATGGCTCTGTGGCTCTATCCCCAATCATGAGGAATCATTCCTTTCAGTCTCTATGTCTCTCTGTGTTTTCCATAATGCATTCTTGTTCCACAATGCCCCCTGATAGCGTGGCCCAAAACGCTTTAATAATATGAGTAGTTTTCAATTGAAAAGGAACCGGTGGCCTTTTTTCTGCCTTAATCCTAGAAATAGCAATATAACGGAAACACAGGAAAAACTCACGAAAAGCACATCATGAGCCTTTAACCTAGACGTCAAATAATATCAAGTCGTCTCTATAAACCTTTCGGGTTCGCACTTTGATCGCATATCGCAGTTGCATTGTGTATGGTTCAAAAAACCCAAATACACGGAAATGCATTGAAAATCTAAAAATATGGATTTCAAAATTTATGCAATCACATTCATAATTTCATCGGGTCCAGCCTTTATCGCATGTCATAATCACATGTTTCATTAGCATGGCTCCTTTGTGCCGATCGCCGATCGCTGATCGCATATCGCAATCGCATGTCGCAAGTCGCAACGACCCTGGTATTGAGGATTCGCCGATCGCTCCATCGACGCTATCGCTATCAGCCCATCGCATCAATGTATGTAACATGTAATGGCCCCCTTGGTATTTGCACGACCCAATCACTTATCGTCGATATCGCAATCGCTAATCGCACATGCAAATGGCTTGGCGTTCTGATATCGCATGACGCCTTCCTTCGACTGCGATATGTCGGAGATCGCTCATAGAGGAGTCCTTCCGCCCTTGCTTTAAGTCCTCCTTTGGCATTTACCGATGTGATTTCCTTAAGGAACACATATTCTCCATTAAGTCCCATTTATAAGAAATTTCCTCCTTTTCAAAGGACAATGAACAAATTTCTTTTTACAATAACTTCTTCGTCCGAAGTTCGTTTTCGCCCCTTTGAATTGCGTTAGATTCAGAATAAAGAGATTTATGCAATGATACTATTTCCAAGAGCATCCTTTGAATTTCATTTTCCTCTGTGAGGAATATTTTTATACTTAGAGTCTATACTAGATCAATTTGGGATCAATGATTAAGCCCTTAGGGCTATAGGACAAAGGGGTGCTCAAAAGCCAATGTTGTGGTGGTGTCGCATGTTAATGCAACCAAGGGACTGAGGGATATTTACAATGAAAAAGCAAAGTGGGCATAATATTTTAGGCCTTTGGGCTATATATGTTGAAAAATGCAGCAAGAAATTCTCAATTTGATTTTTCCTTGACTAAATTGAGAAAATACAAAAATCCACATTAGCAGACAACGTGGAGGAGTTAACTGAGGTGACATGGATATTTTCACTCACTTATCTTTGTTAATTCGAGTTAGGGCATTAAGTTCAGTTGTGCGTAGTGATTCCTAAATTTTAGGAGCCTAGGTTCAGTTAATTTAAGTTGTAATCAATTAAACTAGTTCTATTTGTTAATAGAACTAGTTGGTGGTCAGTTAAGTAGTGGGACATCAGTCTAACTTAGAAATCATCTAGCTAACTAATCAATCAGCTAATAATTAGCTCATGCATGCAAATAATATGAGTTTCCCAGTTGTGGTGGAGTTCCCAAGGCAGTCTAAAATTAATCATATACTAGATTGAGTGTATAGTTATTGTATTGATCAGGTGATCAACCGAGGAATTGCGCAAGAAAATGGGGGGAAATTACTAAATAATAGGAGCCTATTTCCTCAGTAATTTCGCAAGGAAATAGGGGCTCAAGAAGAGGTATAATTTGACTAAGTATGGTTCAAATCTTCTCAGTAAGAAAAGATATAGGTTATTCACTTGCAGGGTGTGCTAAGTTGATCAAAGCAATTTTAATACATCTATATTCATCATATTAATGCAAGCAGATATTAAATTTTTTTGCAGATTTCTTTCCCCGGGAAAAATATTGTGTGCATGTGTGTTATTTCTCATTGCATGTTTTTGATTGATGTTCTAAATTGTGAATTACTTTCCACGGAGAAGTATAGTAGGTTTTTGTCTTGTGATTTTGATTAAAACTTAATGAGAAATTGCAAATATACATCATAATTTCTACATGGTATCAAAGCATGATTCACATTAGAGCAGGAATTTCAAAGTTATTTCTCATGAGGTTTGAATTTTTAGTTCAATGTAGCAGGATCTCTTCAGCATTGGGAATATGACCTTCAATAGGCTAAGACTAGAGTATTCCTTGGAAGGAAACTCTAATTTCATTGCATGGAAGGATCGCATGGAGGTGGTGCTTGATGACAATAACTTGCTAGAATACATCAAGGCAGATGTTACAAAACCATGACCAATTGATGCCCATAACCTAGCTCAGTGGAAGAAAGGTGTAGCTACAACCAGGAGGATCATCCTGGAGGGTGTGAGAGACCACATAGTCTTGAAACTACATGGAAAAAAGAATCCTTTTAATATGTGGAAGACCCTCAATGAGCTATTCGGAAATAGAAATGAAGCCAAGAAACTTGAACTCATGAACAAATTAAGGATTGAAGACAAAGGGTATGAGGTAGTCTTCAGATATGGGAAGGCCTGGCTAAAGAATCTTTCTTTATGTCAAATCAAGCAATTTGGTGTCAATATTGAGAGCCTTTACACATTAGAGGAAGATGCACACAACCTTGAGGAGCAAGGCAGGGATTAGAGATGGTGTGGTTGAGAGGGAGCATGATTTATCTCCCAAGAGGGAGCCTCATCTAGATGGTAATTGGGATGAACATGAGGATGATGATGAAGAGGACCAGTTAGAGACCTCCAATAAGAGGATATTTTGAGCTAAGTGGGTAGAGAGAGCACATCCATCCATACCTCTAGGTGTGAGGTGGGGTGAGGTGAAACCCTAGTCCCAAAATTGCAAAAATTTGGGCAGGTTCCATTAAGGAATTCTCCTCATGGATCATTACCTTGATATAGGGTCCCACAGTACTCAGTAGTTGGAGGATTAGTGTCACCCAGATACTAAGGAATACATAGGAGTATTGATAGTAGAGCAGGAGGCTCAATAGCAGAGTTAGCAGCAGCACAGTTTTCCTAGTAGATAGTTGGAGACACAATTGATTCATTTATTTTCTATGCTTCTCAGTTGCATATGTTGTAGTAGTAGAGGAAATAGTGAGAGGTGTTTCATGAATTACATTCCATAGGTGCATGGTGGGGGTGGTTGATAATCCCTTTCTTACTAAGAGGGAGTGTTGAACAAAAAAGTAAGAAATTCTCAATTTGATTTTTCCTTTATTAAATTGAGAAAATTTGAAATTCCACATCAGCGGACAACTTGGAGGAGTTAACTGATGTGAAATGGATATTTTCACTCATTTATCTTTCTTAATTTGAGTTAGGGGCATGAAGTTCATTTGTATGCAGTAATTCCTAAAATTTAGGATCCTAGGTTGAGATAATTTCAGTTGTAATCAGTTAAAATAGATCTAATTGGTAATAGAACTAGTTGGTGGTTAGTTAAGTAGTGGAACATCATTATAACTCATAGATCATCTAGTTAATTAATCAATTAACTAATAATTAGCTCATTCATGCAAATAATACGAATTGCCCAGTTGTGGTGGACTTTCCAAGGTAGTGTACAATTAATTATATACTAGTCTATTGAGTGTATAGCTATTGTCTTGGTCAAGTGATCAGCCCAAAGGAATTTTGCAAGAAAATAGGGGGGAATTCCTAAAGCACAAGAGCCTATTTTCCTTAGGAAATGTGCAAGGAAATAGGGGCTCAAGTACAGGCATAATTTGACTAAGTCTGGGTCAGAGCTTCTCAGTGAGCAAAGAGATAGGTTATTCACTTGTCAAGTGTGTTAAGTTGAGAAAAGAAATTGTAATACATCTCTATTCATCATATTAATGCAAGCGAGAATTGGGGTGTTTAGCAGATTTATTTCCCCAGGAAAAATATTGTGTGAATGTTTGTTATTTCTCATTACATGTTTGTGATCGATATTCTAAATTATGAACTACTTTACATAGAGAAGTAGAGTAGGTTTGTGTCTTGTGATTTTGATTAAAACTTCATGAGCAGTTGCAAATATACATCATAATTTCTACAATATAAAAAAACACGGATGAGGCTAAAACATTGAGTGTCCTGGTTGTAAACAACATGAATGTGTCAGTATCTCTTTAGCACTATGTGTTGTGCTTAGCACTTATGCCATATTTGGGAGTTTGCTATAGATTGGAGGAGAAGGTTTGAACGGGTCAACAACATTTGATGTTTTCGCCAAGTTTAGTAGTGCACTAGAGGCATTGTTGGAGTCAATATTGATTACAGAAATTGTTTATTTGAGGCAGTGAGGACCATGAGAATCAGAGAATTAATGGAGCATTGACCATAATAATGAATGCCATCCTAATAACAACATGTATGCATGATTTCACTAAATGAGCAAGGATAACCATGTTGTGTAATTAAAATCTCTAATAGCGTGCAATAAGATTTGGAGAGCCTGACAAAGTTGCAATGGAGACCATGACTATGTATGATGACTAAGTAAATTATGCCCAAACTTAGGATTCTGATACATATCATTTGTGTGTGTCCAGAAACCAATGAAGTTATGATATTGAAAAAATTATCTTGTCTCAAATAAATTGAGCCGATATGCATGTTCTTAATTAAAGATTAGTAACCCATACCATAGGGCTTATGAATTAAATGATGGGCTGACAAAGCCTGTGTTTCTCTGCTTAACAAAGCAACAAAATTGAGGATTGCATTGGTGCAATGTTGGGGAGTGTTATTGTATGTTGAGTGAGTGGGTGAGTATTCTGTGAATTGTAGAGTGCAAAGCAGAGCTGAAGGTCCAAATAAGAGGGTAGCAAAGAGTGCGCTTACAGAGTAGAGGGGAAGGAGATGTAAGAGACTAAAAAAAAAATATTTATGTTTTTTTTGTAACAAAAGTATGCCTTTGCTACTTAGTTTTAAAATTGTATGAAAAATAGGACATCTGGTTGAAGTAGGTTGTGGTATGCATTTATAAGAGTTTGGTGCCTCTTTGCAAGTTTCGTATTGTTAGTTTTGAAGGGGCTTGGAGGCTCCTATGAGTGGGTGTTCACAAACAATAATAACAAATAGATTAGTGATTTTCCCTTTTGGGTTTCCACATTAAACCCTTGTGTTCATGTGTATATGATGCTCATATTGATGGTATGTTTATGTATGTAAGTTATTTACTCTAATATTTATGTATTTAGTTTTGAATGCTTACTTGAATGAATGTTGAATGAAAACAGAAAATAAGAACTTGATGTAAAAGTTGAAATTAGCACCAATTACTGATTCACCCCCCCCCCCCCCCCCCCCCAAGTAAATTCCTTAAGTCCAACAATTGGTATCCGAGCCAAGTTCCTTTACGAATAGTTTAACAATTGCAAGGTACATTCATAAGGAATCATGTCTAGATAAGAGAATCAGGATTCTTTCTCAAGTAAGATTCCAGACTTTGATGGGACAAAGTATGTATTTTGGAAAATTAGGATGGAAGCCTATATCATGTCCCTAGGGACATATGTTTGGAGCTCTATGTTAGTGGATCATGTTGTCCCAACAACCCCTCCTACATATGTAGATGGAAAAAAGGTGTATGAAAACAATGCAAAGGACAAGAATTGCATTATCTACAGTCTTAGTCAATCTAAACTTGTAAATGTTAGGCATTGTAAGTCAACCAATGAATTATGGGGTTGTTGTACTATGTAACAACACCCCCCCCCCCCCCCATTTATATATAGTAATAGCTAATATTAGACATATAAATGGGGACCCTTTTAAATTTTTAGTCTTTGAAAAATAAATCCTAACTCTAAGAAATTGCCTTGAAAACTCTTAGAAAACAACCCTAGTCTAGGATCCTTATCACAAATCGCATTTCGCATTTTTTCATGTAGACACCTTTAATTAAATCTCGAATTTAGATATGCGATCAAACCTCCCACTGCGATATTCCAATCAAAACGCCTTGAGAATTCACAATCGCACTTCGCAGAAATCGCAAATAGATAAGCCATGTCATTGTGTCATCCTTTAACGATTTGCGAAATGTGACATTGCGATATTCGCAATCGCATTTCGCATTATAAACAGGAAACGATATATTACATCGTCTAAAAGTTGCGATGTGCAAATAAAGCACCAAGCGTGGGAAGTAATTGTGTTAATGAATGATTTGACAAGGTAATTAATGTTTAGTAGCCCGAGAAGAAGTAATAATGTTTCAAGTTATGGCTAGTTAACGTTGAATATCTCATTTGAAATCCTCCCATGACTCAAATTCATTTCAGATAGATTTCAACCTTAATTCCCTATATCGTTTGCGCTGATATATCTCTTCCATTTCAGGTAAGCTTCAAAAGGCATGTCATTGTGGAAGGTGATGCAAAAATAGAAAACACTGAGCATTACAGAGTTTGAGCTATCAGAAATGTCTCCTATATTCTCTGATACGGTATGCAGCACCAATGGGGGAGAAACAACATGGGAGGTCATATACAACAGGCTTGAGGATGAGCATCCCAAAGTTACCATCGTAAAGGAAACAATCGACTCAATAGAACCTTTGGGATTTCAATTCAAAGATGTTGTCTATTCTTTCCTTCATAGAATAGGAGTGAGAGCGAAAACACTCCCATATACTAATATGGTTAGGTGGGTGGTGGAAAACCTCACTATTGAAGACAAGCAATTTAGAAACTCGAGAATGGAACTCATGGGGTCATTCAAAGCTAAAGACCTGAAGCAAATGTACCATATACCTGACCCTCAAGACATATATGACATCTCATACCTCGCCAACTTTGCAAAGAAAAATGAATAACCTTTCAAGATGATCCATGGCTGGAGGGTACTAGAGAACAAGTTCAAATTTGATAAAACGGGTATGTATCCTATAGCCTATTTGGCTAACTCATACAACTATGCAGTTGTTATGTTATGTAGGCTATACAAAATACCTAATAATGCTAATTTTTCCATAGAATGGATTCCTTTAATTGATGCTTGTGTCAATTCCCACATTATTAATTGGACCACTATCCTATCTGATAATCTAGCAACTGCCATCACCAAGTATCGTCAGAAGAGATCCTCCTCCACAGAGAACCTTCCTCCATTCTATTTCAGTGCCTACATCATGGATGTCACCTATTTCTGCACTAAATTTCCAATCATGGGTTGGAAATGGACCTTGTAGGATCCCTACCTTATCCATCTCAGCCATAAACAGATTTGGGAATCCCATTACGTACCTCATTTTTATCAAATATGCCATGCCATTATTTTTCCATTGCATCAATTAATTTTTAATAATGAAGCCCCCAAGTTTTCCAAAGAAGCCGCTACAGATCTTCTAGTAGTGGGTGAGTATTTTGTTGAAGAATGGTTTACATACATTAGGGTTTTTGGCAATACAGCAGACCCGCATGTTCTCCCTTTGTATGTCTCTAATAAATTAGTAGCAAGAGAAATAGCCCACCAGACTGTGGGAAAAGGCTTGACCAAAGTCCTAAAAGAAAGAAAGAAGCCATTATGGCCTTCTTTTCCTATTCGGTGTGGTTCCTTTTCATTAGAAAATTTTAACCATGCAACCAAAGAGTCATTATGCCTAGAAAGCCTCAGGCTCCATACTTTGTTGAAAAGGAAATTCGATCCAGACAAAATAGCACATAACATTACTATAGTAAAGTCAAGCCTTATAATCATGAGGCTAAAAATTCTGAAGACATTTTACATTCAGTTGAATCCTTCGAACAAGCGTTCGAGTGGGTGAGGGAAAATCTGAGTCCTGAATATTTTGAAAGCTTTCAAGAGTTCAGAAACAAAAGGCTCGAAATAATTCCGTTGCATTTGTTAAAAATTGAGGACAAGCCTACACCCAATGTGACTTTCAACAAGGAGGACCTAATTCTCGCATAGAGTCTCAAGTGGATACAGGTAAAACATTGGATACAGGGAGGGCCCAAGACACCGAGAATACAGCTAAATCTAGCAGGAGGTCAGCTGAAAAGCAGGGTACGAGCATCCCACCTAGAGATATCATTTCTGAGATCAAAAGCAGCAGCTTGGAATAGGAGTGGGATCAATTCAATAAAAAACTACAAAACACTCCCAAGACAATATATACCCAGGAAACTATGGAGTATCAAACTCCTCTGCATATTCAGAAAAATACAGAGTCTGAACCGATGGATGAGCAAGCGACAACGTCTTAGCAGACCGAAATGATTCATGCTTTGCCCACATCGGAAATTGTCTTAAAGGTGAGTGAAATCCATCCTCTACATGTGTTCTATAGCCTATTGCATGAGGTTGTAGTAAGAAGACAAAGGAAAAGGAGGATGGTAGAGACACCTGAAATCCCACTTGGGAATGAAATGATGGACATAGTCTGGAAGGACATTCCTTCCAATCCAGGTGAAAACTTAACCAGATTATCATAGTTTATAGGAGAATATGCAACAAAAACCATGGATAAAGCAACCGATATATCTATTTTGTTGAAGGAAAAGGAAGATAATATTGCACAGCTCAAGCAACAGCTCGGAACAGAGAAGGCAAGTGTGAACAGGTAGGCTACTGAGCAGCTAGCACAATTGCAACAAAACATGGAGGTGTTGAAGATAAGCCATGAAGCACACATATCAGCCAAAAACATGCAACTCCAAGACTTGCAGCAAGCCATGGAAAAATATAAGGATGTTCCTACTATCGAGGAATTCATCAAAGAGATGCTAGAGCTAAATTCTCTTTGATTAAAACAGCAAGAACCATTTTTCCAAAAGATGTCACATATCGCTCCTTATCTGATCACCAGTGACCAACTAACAGATAAGGCAATTGACCAGAGAACTGAATTTACTGATCTAAACACAAGAATCTCATAATTCATCGAGTGGAAAGAAACAGAAGAGGGAAGAAAAGCTAATCTGCCTGAGATGGAAGAGACACATAAGGACATTCTATTCACGGATTGGGATGCAAGGATCAAACAAGCTGAATTAGCAGTGGCAAGAGCAGTGGGGGTGTCGAAGAAAATAGTAAAAGTGGTAAACCACACTTTGTATTCCACCAACCTGGTGAAGGAAGGCAACCTGAAAGAACTGGCTGATTTAAATAACTTGCATAAAAGCTAGAGGGAAAGAGTGGAAATCCAAAGGGAAGCAATTGCAAAAATAGCAAATACTAACTAGGAGGTGTATTGGCAATACCTTTTCAAGCCACACAGCCAAATCATGACCCTTAACTGCTCACTCCATTCAACTCAGTGGATGTTGGCACCTCTCACAGATGTTATTTTCGTAGGACAGGTCAGAACACGGTATGGGGTCCTCAAGTCAAACAGATGGCAGACATATGCAATTTAAAAGACAAGCGCGCAAGCAGAATATCATTATCATAGCCTCTTCTCATCAAGTCACTTTTATTTTTAGAGTTAGTTAACTAGTTAGGAGGAAGGTTGTTTGAAACCTCCTCAAATTTTTGTATAATCTATTTTTTAACATTAGTTAGAATAGTATTTATATCCTTCTCATGCATTTAGAGAAGGGCCCTGAATTTTATCAAAATAATTTGAAAAGAATGCACTTTTGCAAGTTTGTGAATTCTTTGGTGAAATTATGGAACATGATAATTTCTTTTAAATATCACACTACTTTCCTTTGTTGATGCACTATTGTATACTTGGAAGATAATTTGATCTGAAGAAAGAAGTTGATCTATGTCATTATTCAAATGAGCAGAACGTCACATATATGGTACTTATATCTTGTATTATTAGTTATATTCCTGTTTAATTAGTGATAACACTTTATTTTCATGAATTGTATATGAGATATGTTCCTTCTGTTAAGCGTTAATTGCATTATTGTATGATGCCTAGCTGAAATTGTTTATTTTCATATATGAATCATCAGATATAATATGCGATATAGTTTATACAATTCTTTGACTAACTATTTAGTCAAAGAAATTATTTTTATATGTTATCACCTCTGCTTTATGCGTGATTGATCTATATTATCACATGTCAAACAGATATCTTTTTTGGATCGCATATTACATAGAAATACCCAGGTTCATATTAGATTAAGTTAGCGAGAGATTTGCATGATAGAATAGGTCCTTTCGTTATCATTATCCTATTTTCAGTCACTTGAAAAACACCCACTCTCATTTTAAAACCGACACTCAGAAACTGGTCCCATCATCCCCAATCGGAGCCACCACTTTAAACGGAAAAGGAATTATCTTAAGGTCCAGACCGGGTAGTTATCCCCCATGTTGGAGCAATAGAAATATGAGGCTTCAATATTTTGGTGCTAGAAGGAGGGCCATCCAACTATGAATGGCATATAAACCTAAAGATCAATCGAAAAACGTTCATAAGAGTCAAAACCCATCCACAACTTCTACACCTTCTAGATCTCGCTCAAAATCTCCGGATCAAAAATCTAAAGTTGTAGAAACATCTCCCTCGTCTCCTGAAGTAGTAAGACAACCAACTTCTCCATATTACACTCCTGAGTCTCCCGAGGTTCACCCTTTGATACAGGAATTGGAACAGATATCCATTTCTTTCGAGAAACCAAAGAGGCCCAAAGCTTTTGAAGAATGTGTTACTTCCTTATTACGAGAAACTGGTGTATTAACTAGATTGCAAAGTGAAAGGCTTGGAGTACCTCCTTTTGAGTTTCCCATCCCTCCATGACATAGGAAAGTTATCACGTAAAGATCTAAATCAAATACTAGCTATATCACATCACCCTTCCACCCATTCACTTCTCCATTCACTTCTACTCAATCCACTTCTTCGCAACAATCCACTTCTCTAACTAGTACTGCTACTAGTAAGACTAACTCAGTAGTAAGTTCTTCGCCATCTATACCTACTTCTGGACCAGCCTTCCTATCTTCCCAGTCTCCGACTCAAGTTATGTCCAATCAACCCGCTCAACCTTGGACAAATCCTGGTGTTGTTCTGGTTTCTAATCCAAATGCTCTCCCAGAAAACCCAGAAAAATGGTTACCTAAGTACAATCTTGATGATGGTCTTCCTACTGAAGAACATCTTAATAACTTTATGATAGCCATGAATCTTAATGGAGTTGCACATGAAGATGTTGTAATCAGATTATTTCCTTATACCTTCCAAGGATCTACGGGATCTTGGTATTTTTCCCTTCCAGTAGGCTCAATAAGGGACTGGGACACTTTTCAAGAAGTATTTCTTGCAAAATTTGGTGATGATAGGACCATAGCATCCTTAATCAAAGATCCTTCTAACTTAAAAGCAAACTCAGATGAAAGGATCAAAGACTTCAACTCCAGATTTAACAAGTTACTAAACAAAATCCCACCTGCCTCAAAACTTGTAGTTGATGTACAAATAGAATGGTACATATCCTCCCTTCCTTCTAATATCGCAATTTTTGTAGATAGAGCCAATAAGGCTACCCTTGTAGAAAACATGAAGGAATCTTTGTCTGTAGAAAGAAGAATTATTGCTTTAGAAAATAGGTCACAAACAGGCGAAAGGAAATAAAAAAAGGTATCATTCAAAGATGATTCAAAAAAGAAAGCTCCAAAGGACCCTTTCGATCTTAAAGGCCTTTAGAAAGTGTTAAACACCATGTCTAATGAAATGGTTGAAATCAAGAAGCAGGTCACAGATTCTTCTGCGGCCAAGAAACCTTTCCGCTCATTTAAAAGAAACCCTTCTTCTGCATCGCAACCACCGAATATTATTTCAAATGCCGAATCAGATCAAGAAGCAGAAGAAGACTCACCGACCGAAGAGGAAGCTGAAACGGAAGAAGAATTTGAATTAAATGGAATGTGGAATTTCATTCTACTAGCTGAAGAGGAAGCCCAAGATATTCCAGCAAATACAAGAAGTAAAAACTCTCCTGATATGTCTATAACAAATCAAAACCATAAAACTGCTACTCCTGTAAAAGAGAAAATAGTAAGTAAAAAAATCTAAGACTAGTCAAACTGATCCTATTCCACTAGTTCCCCCAAATGCTTCCAAAACATTGGTAATATCGGATACAGTGGAATATAACATAGTCGAAGATATGAAAAATCCCAGAGCAAATATCTCATTACATGAGCTGACTAAACTCAAACAACAATAGAAAATTATATTAAGAGAGTTAAAAGTAGTTCTTGTATCCCCTCTAACATCTACTATAATTACTCAATATACCTACGATATTGGAAAACCTCCCTCATCTTCAAATAAAGTAAATCCCACGGATTTAGTTTTAATAGGTGATAGGTCTATTTCTCATACACCTCCATTCCTCCTTACTTATGAGATTTTCAAAAAAAATGTCCATAATTTCCTTGTTGATTCAAGAGCCTCTTCAAATATTATCCCAAGGACTGTGTGTACTAAATTGACCATTACGCCTCAAAAATCTGCAGTACACATAGTTCAATTGAACAAGACAAAAGTAGATATTCTGTGAAGTAGGAAAGTGTTCCCTTTGCGGATAGAGGCAACCCCTCTATCCCTAGAGTGGGTCTAGTCACAGCAAAGACAAAACAACAATTGATTCCCTTAAATAGTCATCATTGGAGGCCTACCTCAAACCGGTGGTTGATGACGTTTTGTTACGCTGCTCCAGCTTCCATTTCTTTCTCCTCAATGAGAAATCAACCTGAAACACCACAAGAAAACAACAGAGCATGTAACCGAGAACAACAATGATCTATTTACTTATAAAGTCAAGAAATCATAAGATATCAAGTAAATTGTGCATAAGATATAGGAAATCATCATTGATTGTATTAAAATGAATCAAGAGCAAAGCTTACAACCAAGTCTTGACATTGCAAGCCTTCTCGAAGGGTCCAGCCAGTATGTTTCTTCAAGCATCCACTCTCAAATGGGTCTCCCAAATAGACAATATCTCTCTCTCACTCACAAGATTTAATACAAAGTTTAGGCACTCCACAACCTCTTAGCAAACTATTGGCAATCCCACACTTATCACACTCACACCAAAGCTATCTACTAAACTCAAAGAACCAGTAGCATTGTCCAACCAAAAGAACTAGTAGATCATAGCAATGGTGAGTGATTTTATAGGAGAAGGAGTCTCCATGAAACGAGGGAGAGGGAGCTTATCCTCAAGGGAGGTTGCACAAAAGACGGAACTACCATCCCAGAGGAGGAAGGGCAACCCAAACTGACCCAACAACCAGCTCTAGAGACATCCAAAAGGCCGATTGTTTGAACAAACTCACCCAATCTGGATCATCGCTAGTTCTGAACTAAGTCTCAGCGACAACATCCCAGGGAGGCAATGCATGTAGACCAATCGTCGCGATAAATAGCTGGCAGCCTCGCGCCAAGCCCTAAAATTTTACCATCGCGGGAAATAGGTGTACACCTGTGACGGTGTCGTGATGAGACTGTTTATGACAGGGGATCATTGTGTATATTAAAGGCTTACGCGCGACGAGGCAGAAACTTAGGGAATAAGGGTCAACTTTCAGCATCAGAGAGCATTTGCTTAATCTTCTTTCATGAGTGAGAAGATATGAACATGTTTATTTGATACATGACATAGCAGAGGGACTGAGATGAGGACAGTGACGAATTACTGTGTAACAGGTTCTTGGAGAAATAACATCAGTTTCAATTAGGCTTTCCTCTAATCCAAAAGTTTCATAGATAATTGATATTCTAGTGGCTGATATCCCTGAATTTTATGGTTTAATTCTAAGTAGGGATTTGTCTGAAAAGTTGCACAGATACTTCACAACTAATTGGCCTCACATGTGGTTGCCACACAATGGTAAACCAAACCAAATTAGAGTAGACCAAGAGAAGTTCATGAAATACACAGTCACTGATCTTGAAGGAAGCAATGAACATGTCACTTTCACCAATAATATCATTGGAAATTACTTAGCCGAGTCATTTTTGGGGTCTTTTAATGCCCAAAGATTTCCTTTTCCAGATAATGTAGTGTCTCAAATAGAAAATTATTCACAAACAGATGCTTCCGAGTGTGTAAATATAGTCAATAAAATTTTAGATAATTCATTGTTCTGGACTCTCTATTTTGATGGTTCAAAATCTAAAGATGGTGCAGGTGTTGGATGTGTTTTAGTCAACCCGCAAGGAGAGAAAGCCATGTTAGCCTGCAAACTTGAATTTCAATGCACTGACAATACTGTGGAATATGAAGCATTGATTGAAGGGTTGTATAAATCCATTGGCCTTAAAGTCAAGTATTTGCAAGTATATGGAGATTCTAAAATAGTCATTAAATAGGTAAGAAACACAATTCATTGTGTGTCTTGATACCTTAAACATTATCAATCTCTAGCCCAGAATATTACTTCTCATTTCACTGCTTTTAACATTTTTTTAGTTCCCAGATTGCAAAACGCAAGTGTTGATTTACTTTCTAATGTGGCATCCAAGATTATACCTTTGGAAGAATTTAGTCCAAATAGATTTCCTATAGAATTATTTTTTAGGCCACCCATTCCTGATAATGTAACAAATTGGAGAGTGTTTAATAATGCTGTTGATATAATCAATTTCCTTACATCAGAAGGATCTTATGAGGAATAAATCATTGATGAACATGAGCATGACTTGCAAATCAACCATAAACAAGATCAAAAACTGATCCCAAAGTATGTAGTTAAGATGGAATATCTCTATGATTTAAAGGATAGATTTAAGAAAATTACCAACTCCAAAACTCCGAGTTCTACTCTATGATTTGAAGTAGTGAACATAGGTTCAACTGAAAAACTTCAAAATGTCAACCTAGGTCTTGGTTTGTCATCTGAAGAAAGAATATCATTCATTAAGTTGTTGAAAACATATAAAGGTATCTTTACCTGGGATTATGTAGATCTCAAGACCTATGATACCTCTATAATTCAACATACCATACCAATGACTTCTAATGAAAAACCAGTTCAACAGAAGCTTAGGAAAATTCACCCAAACCTTGAAAGTCAAATCAAATCCAAATTGAACAAGCTTCTGAAAGCCAAAATAATCTTTCCTGTTAGACACTCAAAGTGGGTATCAAATATGGTCCCTATGAGGAAAAAGAATAGTGATATTAGGATTTGTATTGGTTTTAGAAACCTGAATAGAGCTTGTCAAAAGGATAATTTTCCTTTGCCTACCATGGAGCAAATATTGCAATCAGTTACAGGTTCCGAATTAATGTCTTTTCTATATGGATTTTCAAGATACAATCAAATTCTTGTACATCCAGATGGCAGGTTGAAGACGACTTTCAAGACCAAGTGGGGGACATATGCTTATCAAAAGATGCCTTTCAGACTCATTAATGCAGGTGCTACATTTCAACGTGCTATGGATATTGTTTTCAAAGGTCTGATTAATAAATCATTTTTTATTTACCTAGATGACATTACAGTTCATTCTAAGGATAGAAACAATCATTTAAATGACCTAAAACACATTTTTGAAAGATGCAAGAAATACGACATTTCTTTAAATCCCAAAAAATCATATTTTTCTTTACCAGAAAGAAAACTTCTTGGATTTATAGTATTCAAAAAAGGGATTTATATTGATCCTGATAGAGTCCAAAAAAATTGAAAATATTCCTCTCCCAGATTAAAATACCATGCAATCACTCTTAGGCCAAATTAATTTTGTAAAAAGATTTGTTCCAGATTTTTCACAGATTGTCCTACCCCTTCGAGCAATGATAAGAAAGAACATAGTTTTCAAATGGGGTAAAGATGAAAGTAAGTCATTTAAGTTTGTCAAAAAAGCCATTATCAATGCTCCTTCTTTAACAACTCCTGACTTTCTCAAACCTTTTTTGTTATACACTTTTTCATCCTATACATCATATGCAGCAATTTTAACATAGTTGAATGATCAAAATATAGAGGTACCCATCTCTTTTTCCATTTCCAACTTGTAAGGTGCCGAGTTAAACTATTCAGCTGTTGAGAAACAAGCTTTTGTTGTTTTTAAATCATTGAAACATTTCAAACCTTTCTTCTCAAAACCTATACAAAGATAGTAGTACCTTACCCTATAGTAAGGCAATTATTGATTCAAAGAGAACTAGGGGAAAAAAGAGCCAATTGGGTTACCGCGCTTCAAGAGTACAATGTAGAAATCTGACTAGCTAAAATTGTTAGGGGCTAAGGTTTTTGCAGGATGCTAACTAGAGCTTCCCACTTATCAGCAGAAGAAGACCAAGGTAATGAAGCGCAAATATCATAATCAAGCCTCAACAATGCACAATCACAGTATGTTGATTTGAAGTTTTATTTAAAGAATGGATATGCTCCTATGCATCTTAAGTATAAAACAAAACGTGCTTTAAGGTTAAAACCAGATCAGTATGAATTAATTAATGATGTATTGTTTAGAAAAAACTATGATTTAATATTATTAATATGCCTAGAAAAACTTGAAGCTAAAAAAGACATGTAGGAATTACATGATGGACCAGCTAGAGGTCATTTCAGAGGAAACACCACAGCTCACAAAATCTTGCATGCAAGTTATTATTGGCCAACAATATTCAAGGTTGCACATGAATATGCAAGAAAATGCAAAACTTGTCAAATTGCAGCCGGAAAGAAAAGAAACTAGTGTTCCCTTTGTAGCCAGTCCATATCCAACAACCATTTGAACAATGGGGATTCTATATAATTGGTGAGATTGTTCCTAACTCTTTGAAGCAGCACAAATACATCCTTACAACTACTGATTATTTCACAAAATGGGTAGAATCTATCCCACTAAAGATAGATAATACAAAAAATATTATAGATTTCATTGATTAGTACATAATTACCAGGTTTGGCTTACCCACAGCTTTAATGTTTGACAATGCATCTTATTTCTCTGGAAATACCATGGTAGAATTTATCTTTAAAGCGAGGTTTCAAATTAAAGTATTTAGCCAACTATTATCCACAAGGTAATGGATTAGCAAAATCAACAAAAAAAAAAAACCTTATCAAAATCATAGGAATTGGCACAAAGCGTTGACATTTTCTCTTTGGGCAGACAGAATTACACAAAAGGCCTCCATCAGTTTTTCTCCTTTTTCTTTAGTTTATGGAAAAGAAGTTTTCCTCCCCAAAAATATAGCAATCCCATCTCTTTCCCTATTGCAATTCATTGATGAAAACCCTTCCTCTTCTCTTCAAGCAAGACAATTCAATATTCTTAAGTTTGAAGAAGAAAGAGAGAAGGCTAAAGCAACCCACTTCCATCATCAGCAATTAGTCAAAGCCTCTTTTGATACAACCTCTGTCAGTCATAAAACATTTGAAGTAGGTGATTCGGTTTTGAAATGGGACAAAGCACACAAGGAAAAAGGTAAACATACCAAATTCCAAAGACTATGGCTTGGCCCTTTCCAAATCATTGAGAAAATTGGTCAATCAACATTTCTTTTATATGACTTGTCAGGTAGGATGGATTCCTTGCCCGTTAATGGGAAAATTCTGATAAAAATACTTTTCCTAGAAGATAACCTCTTCTAATTTGTACCATGTTGCCTTTAAGATTCTGAGGGAAATAAAGGTCAAGTAGTATTTACTTTTGGCTTCTCAAAATAAAATCTTTGATAAACTTTTTATTTTTCGCTTCTATAAGTAGGAAAAGTTAAAGAAATAATTAGGACATTTGAGTATCAAAATAAACCTGATTTCTTTGGAAAAACTTGACCTTGCTAAAACATGTATTCTATGAACAAGCTCTTATCTTTATAAAGTATAGATGTTTTGTTATCAGTCAAGAAAAGAATCTTTAACCTAGTAAGGACTTTCTACAAATAAGTATCTCAAAACTCTATCATTGTCATATAAAACTCTTAAAAGGGCCAATGATTCACCCCATATGATAAAATTTTCCTTTTTCAGAGTGTAATTCTAAAATATGCAAAACTTAGAAGATAATAAGTCTCATTACGAGCTTGTTTACCATGATCATAGGGGAATAATGAAACTGATATTACCAAAACTGCATACCAAAATAGGGTAATAGCCAGTTATCTAATCAATCAAAAGAAAAGGGGCCTCATCAAGAGCCAACTTGTTCATTTTAGTTACAACTAGTGAATGGCATTGTCATTATTAGGTTACCAAGCCTAGATAATGTCTTTTAAGGAACTTAAAAAGAATGATTATATAAATAAATAAAAAGGACAAGATCCAAATGAGATTGAAAGCGAGTGAATAATATTTTGAATTTTGAAAATTGCTTCAGATGGGAAAATGAATCATTGTTGGTTAAAATATAACTCTGTCGAGGCTATAAATTCCTGCTGGCAGTAGAGGCACTATCTGTGATAAATGAGTAAACAATAAAAACTAATATGTGGAAGACACCTTCTATATCTCTTTAAATCTTAATATTGACTAATGCAAACATTTATATTTTTATCACTACCAGAGAAAAGTAGTTGAATAAACAAGTTGAGTAAGTGATTATGATTCCATAGAAATGTTGTTTAGTTTATAACTCATGTAATTATTATTCCTATAACTCTTCTAATTTTGAAAGTTCTAGAAATTTCGGAAAACCATCAGAGATAACTGGTTCTCCCAAGTGAATCACAAGTTGTTGTACTATGTAACAACCCCCCCATTTATATACAGTAATAGCTAATATTAGACATATAAATGGGGACCCTTTTAAATTTTTAGTTTTTTCCTAACTTTAAGAAATTGCTTTGAAAAATCTTATAAAACAACCCAAGTTTAGGATCCTTATCGCAAATCGTATTTCACATTTTTTCATGTAAACACCTTTAAGTAAACTCCGAATTTCGATATGCGATAAAACCTCCTACTACGATATTCCAATCAAAACGCCTTGAGAATTCACAATCACACTTCGCAGAAATAGCAAATAAATAATCCATGCCATTTTGTCATCCTTTAACGATTTGTGAAATGCGATATTGTGATATCTGCAATCACATTTTGCATTATAAAAAATAAACACTATATTACATCATTTAAAAGTTTTGATGCGTGAATAAAGCACCAAGTGTGGGAAGTAATTGTGTTAATGAACATTTTGAAAAGGTAATTAATGTTTAACAGCCCAAGGAGAAGTAATGATGTTTCAAGTTATGGCTAGTTAACGTTGAATATCTCAATTGAAATCCTCCCATTATTCAAATTCATTTCAGAGAGATTTTAGCCTTAATTGCCCTATATTGTCTGCGCTGATATATCTCTCCCATTTTAGGCAAGCTTCAAAATACATGTCATTGTGGCAGGTGATGCAAAAATAGAAAAAGTTGAGCATTACGGAGTCTGAGCTATCAGAAATGTCTCCTATATTCTCTGATACGGTCTGCATCACCGATGGGGGAGCAACATCATGGGAGGTCATATACAACAGGCTTGAGTATGAGCGTCCCAAAGTTACTATCATAAAGGAAACAACCAACTCAATAAAACCTTTGGGAGTCCAATTCAAAGATGATGTCTATTCTTTCCTTCACAGAATAGGAGCGAGAGCGAAAATACTCCCATGTACTGATATGGTTAGGTGGGTCTTGGAAAACCTCACTATTGAAGACAGGAAATTCAGAAACTTGAGAATGGAACTCATGGGGTCATTCAAAGTTGAAGACCTGAAGCAAATGTACCATATACCTGACCCTCAAGACATATATGACATCTCATACCTCGCCAACTTTAAAAAGAAAAATGAAGAACCTTTCAATATGATCCAGGGCTGGAGCGTATTGGAGAACAAGTTCAAATTTGATCAAATGGGAATGTATCCTATAGCCTCTTTGGCTAAACCCTACAACTATGCAGCTGCTATGTTATGTAGGCTATATGGATTACCTAATAATGCTAAGTTTCCTATAGAATGGATTCCTTTGATTGATGTCTGTGTCAATTCCCACATTATGAATTGGGCCACTATCCTATCTGATAACCTAGAGTATTGTCAAAAGAGATCCTCCTTCGCAGAGAACCTTCCTCCATTCTATTTCAGTTCCTACATCATGGATGTCATTTGTTTATGCACTAAATTTCCAATCATGGATTGGAAATGGACCTTGTAAGACCCCTACCCTATCCATCTCAACCATAAACAAATTTGGGAATCCCATTACATACCTGATTTTTATAAAATATGCCATGCTATTATTTTTCCATTGCATCAATTAATTGTTAATAAGAAACCCCCAAGGCTTCCCAAAGAAGCTACTACAGACCCTCTAGTAGTGGGAATGTATTTTTTTGAAGAATGGTTTACATACATTAGGGTTTTTGGCAGTAGAGCAGACCCGCATGTTCTCCCTTTGTATGTCTCTGATAAATTATTAGCAAGAGAAATAGCCCACCAGACTATGGGAAAAGGCTTGACAAAAGTCCTAAAAGACATAAAGAAGTCATTATCGCCATCTTTTCCTATTCGATGCAGCTCCTTTTCATTAGAAAATTTTAACCATGCAACGAAAGAGTTAGTAACCTAGAAAGCCTGAGGCTCCATACTTTGCCGAAAAGGCAATTTGATCCAGACAAAATAGCACATAACATTACTACTACACTAAAGATAAAGCCTTATAATCATGAGGCTAATAATTTTGAAGACCTTTTACAATCAGCTAAATCCTTCGAACAAGCATTGGAGTGGGCAAGGGCAAATCTGAGTCCTAAATATTTTGAAAGCTTTTAGTAGTTCAGAAACAAAAGGCTTGAAATAATTCCGCTACATTTGTTAAAATCGAGGACAAGGATACGCCCAATGTGACTATCAACAGTGAGGGACCTAATTCTCGCATACAGTCTCAAGTGGGTACAGGTAAAACACTGGATACAGGGAGGGTCGAAGACACCGAGAATATAGCCGAATCCAGCTGGAGGTCAGCCGAAAAGCAGGGTACGAGAAGCCCACCTAGAGATATCGGTTCTGAGATCAAAATTAGCAGCTTGGAACAGGAATCGGATCAATTCAATAAAAAACTACAAAACACTCCCAAGACAACAGATACCCTGGAAACCATGGAGTATCAAACTCCTCTGCATATTCAGAAAACTACAAAGTCTGAACCGATGGATGAGCAAGCGACAACGTCTCAGCAAACTGAAATCGTTCCCACTTTTCCCACATTAGAAATTGTCTTAAATGTGGTCAAAATCCCTCCTCTAGATGTGTTCTACAATCCACTGCACAAGGCTATAGTAAGAAGACAGAGGAAAAGAAGGAGGGTAGAGACACCTGAAATCCCAGTTGGGAATGAACCGATGGACATAGTTTGGAAGGAAATTCCTTCCAATCCAGCCAAAAAATTGACCAGACTGTCACAGTTTACAGGGGCATATGCAACTACCACCATGGATAAAGCTACTGAGATATCTATTTTGTTGAAGGAAAAGTAAGAGAAGATTGCACAGCTCGAGTAACAACTCAAAATAGAGAAGGCAAGTGTGAACAGGCAGGCCACTAAGCAGCTAGCAAATTGCAATAGAACATGGAGGTGTTGAAGATAAGCCATGAAGCAGACATATCAGCCGAAAACATGCAACTCTAAGACTTGCAACAAGCCATGGAAAAATATAAGGATGTTCCTATTATCGAGGAATTCATCAAAGAGGTGCTAGAGCTAAATTCTCTCTTATTAAAATACCAAGAGTTTTTCCAAAACATGTCACATATCGCTCCTTATCTAATCACCAATGACCAGCTAACAGATAGGCGATTGACCAAAGAACTGAATTTACTAATCTAAACACAAGAATCTCATAATTCATCAAGTGGCAAGAAACAAAATATGAAAGAAAAGCTAATCTGCCTAAGTTGGAAGAGACACATAAGGACATTCTATTCACGGATTGGGATGCGAGGATCAAACAAGCTGAATTAGCAGTGGAAAGAGCAGTCGGGGTGTCGAAGAACATAGTAAAGGAGGTAAACCACACTTTGTATACCACCAACCTGGTGAAGGAAGGCAACCCGAAAGAACTGGCCGATTTAAATAACTTTCATAAAATCTGGAAGGAAAGAGCAAAAAGCCAAAGGGAATTAATCACAAAAATAGCAAAGACTAACTATGGGCATATTGGCAATACCTTGTCAAGCCACACAGCTAAATCATGACCCTTAACTTCTCACTCCATTCAACTCAGCAGATGTTGCCACCTCTAATGGATGTTATTTTCGCAAGACAGGTCAGAACACAGTATGGAGCACCTCCTCAAGTCAAACCGATGGGTGATATATGTCATTTTAAATACAAGTTGGTAGGCAGCAAATCATTATCATAGCCTTTGCTCATCAAGTCACTTTTATTTTTAGAGTTAGTTAACTAGTTAGGAGGAAGGTTGTTTGAAACCTAATCAAATTTTTGTATAATATATTTTTTAACATTAGTTAGAATAGTATTTATACCCTTCTCATGAATTTAGAGAAGGGTCCAGAATATTATCAAAAAAAAATTGCAAATATTGCACTTTTGTAAGTTTTTGAATGCTTTGGTGAAATTATGGAACATGATCGTTTCTTCTAAATATCAGATTACTTTCCTTTGTTGATGCATTATTGTATACTTGGAAGATAATTTGATCTGAAGAAAGAAGTTTATCTATGTCATTAGTCAAATGAGTAGAACTTCATATATATGGTACTTCTATCTTGTATTATTAGTTATGTTTCTATTTAATTAGTGATAACACTTTGTTTTCATGAATTGTATATTAGATATGTTCTTTCTGTTAAGCGTTAATTGCACTATTGTATGATGCCTAGCTGAAATTGTTTATTTTCATATATGAATCATCAGATAGATGTGATATAAATTATACATTTCTTTGACTAACTATTTATTCAAAGAAATTATCTTTATATGTTATCACCTCTGTTTTATGCGTGATTGATATTTATTATCACATGTCAAACAGATATCTTTTTAGATCTCATATTACACATATCATACCCAGATTTATATTAGATTAAGTTAGCTAGAGATTTGCATGATAGAATAGGTCATTTAGTTATCATTATCCTATTTGCAGTCACTTGAAAACCACCCACTCTCATTTTAAAACCCACACTGGGAAACTAGTCCCATCATCCCTAGTCAGAGCCACCACTTTAAACGAAAAAGGAGTTGTATTAAGGTCTGGACCGGGCGATTATCCCCTGTGTTGGAGCAATAGAAATCTGAGGCTTCAACAGGGGTAAAATCAATATGAGTCATGAAGGAGATGAGAAAGTCAAACAAGCCAAGCTCCAAACCTTTAGAATGAGATTTGAGAGCTTAAGGATGAATGAAGAAGAAACCATATGAAAAAAGATCTTAGAGTTGATGAGGTAGTGAACATGATTAGAGGACTTGGTGAAGATCTCAAACAGGAAGTAGTTGTTTAGAAGGCTTTGAGATATTTTCCTATGAGATTCAATGCTAAAATCTCAGTCATCGAGGAGATGACAGACTTGAAAAATATCAAAATTAACTAGCTACTTGGTACTCTCATAGCCTATGAGATGAGATTAGGTAAAGAGAAGATTGAACCAAAGGAGTAAGCACTCAAAGTGTATAAGAAGACTAAGGTGCACAAATATCACCAGGAATGTTCCAACTATGAATCTAATAAAGGGCTAGCTCACTTTTCTAGAAAATTAAAACATGGTTTAGGAAAGTATAAAGGAAAGTTTCCCTTCAAATTATTTTATTGTGGAAGAGTTGGGAATTTTTCTTCCAGGTGTCCTTATAAAGAAAATACAGACAAGGATAAGATTTAAAATCCTAGAGACAAAGCTCAAAAATATCAGAAGAAGAATTCCTTCAAGAAGAAGGGGCTCTGCTCCAAAGAGGATAGCTCTACATCAAAATGTATCAGTGAGGCTTCTTCAGAAGGTGAGTCCAATGAATGTTTTCTTATGGCATTTCAAGTTGGCTCCAAAACCAAGAATGTCTGAGAATTTGAGGAAGAATAAGAAGAAGTAGTGGATCTTGAAGGGGAGCTCATCAATGCTCCTGATGAATTGAAGAAGGCTAGAAAAAAGAACAAAAAACTAAAAGAGAATTTTTTGCAAGATGAAGAACGTATGTACAACCCTGATAATGAGGAGTTTTTTTTTTCAAATGGAAACACTTAAAGAAGACATTAAAATAAAAGACATCCTAGCACTTCAATTAGAATAAAAATAAAAAACTTGTAAAAATCTAGAGGATGAGAATAGACTCTTGAAACAAAAGTTGATCAAGAAATAGGATGAGAATATCTCATAAACATGTAAAGGAGAAATTTTGTCTCTAAAAGTCAAGTTAGAGGAAGAAAAAAGAAAGGGAAAAGTTATAAATGACTTGTTCCTCGAATAGGAAGATAATTTTCATAGTTTAGAAGTTGAAATAGTATCTTTGAGAATAAACCTTGTGAAGCCCACGACTAAGAAGGATTTTGACAAAAAAATGTTGAAGGAACTGAGAAAATGAATCATATTCTAAGTAGTCAAAGGTCTCCATAAAACAAAGAGGGTCTAGGATATTATGAAACAAAAAAGTCTTCCATACGAAAGACAAGTTTCAAGTTCACAGGATTCGAAACCCCAAAAATATTTGCAAAGGTGCTTCAATGTAGAATAAATGAACACAAACCAAAGAAAGATCTGAGGAGCACTCAGCATTGGAAAAAGAATACTAAATTATCAAACAAATACACTACATAGATGTAAATCAATCAACAATACGACAAATGTACCTTCAAATAGCCTGGTATCATCAATTCTTAAATATTAGTTGCCGAAAATTATTTTATGGTCATTGCTATAAATGTAATAGCTTTGGACATAAAGTTATTAATTTCATAAGTGTTAAAGTTGAAAGAGATGAAAAATTCAAATATCGAAATTATCATAATTCTAGAACTCAAAACTCATTCCCTAGGAATAAAAATCCTTTCTATCCCCTAATGAATGAAATTGAATGTTTCAAGTGTAATATTTTTTGCCACAAGGCAAGTGAGGGCAAAAGCAAGTTTGAGAACTCCTCCAAGCCACAATACACTAAGCAGCCAACAGTCTCTAGAGACAGGCGGAGTTGGAAGCAAAGGACTGAGAACAACATGGAATGTGGACATGCTATGTCTACACACGATCAAGAAAATAAGTGGTATGTAGGTAGTGGTCACTCCAAACATATGACTGGGATAAGAGTAAATTCATGTCTCTGAAAGAAAAGGACGAAGGGAACAATGTCACCTTTGGAAATAATGCTCTAGCAAAAATTAAGGGAAAGGGCATAGTCAGTCTTGATGAAAAGAGAAAGCCTCAAAATGTGTTGTATGTAGAAGGTATCAACCACGATTTTCCCATTTTGATTGAAATCTATAATAATGGCTACAATGTCACTTTTCGATCCAAAGACTGTGAGATTTGAAAAGAATAAAATGGGAAGCTAGTGGGGAAGGCAGTCAAAACATAGAACAATGTTTGTGTTTGATGACTCCAAAGTAAGTTGCCACATGAGTAAAGAAAATAAAGCATGGTTATGGCATAGAAGAGTTGGTCATATGAATTTTGATAGCCTAATTAAAATCAGCAAAATAGAAGCAGCTAGAGGATTCCCAATATTTTCAAAGCCCGATATCTATATCTGCAAGTCCTGTCAGTTTGGCATGCATACAAGGACTCAATTTAAAACAAGTGAATTTTAGCCTCTAAACCTTTGGATCTAGTTCACACTAACATTTGTGGCCCTACAAGGACAAACTTCCCAAGAATAGAAAGGTACTTTATTTTATTTATTGATGGTTTTACCAAGGCCACTTGGATAATGTTGTTGTAAGAAAAATTAGAAGCTCTAAAACATTTCAAGATATTTAAAGCTCAGGTTGAGAATGAGAAATATATCAATATTAAATGTTTAAGATCATACATAGGCAGAGAAATCACTTCAAGGGATTTTGAAGAGTATTGTGAAGAAAATGGCATCAAGAGGTAGTACTCAGTGCCTAAAATGCCGCAACATAATGGGCCCAGTTAGAAAAATTCAAGAGATAGTCAGAGCTATGATGGATAAGCAGAGGTTCCACACACCTTTTGGGGATAAGTATCTCAAGAAATTTTTTATTTAGAAAATAGGACACCGTTGAAGCCTAACAGTAATAAGACTCCCAATAAGTTGTGGAAAGGAAGACCAACATCAACGAAACATTTCAAGGTATTCGAGAGAAAATGTTATATCAAGGGAAATGATAAAAATCTTGGAAATTTTGATTCTTGAGTTGATGAGGATATATTTCTTCGGTACTTTTTTAAGAGTAAAGGCTACAATTTCTTCAACAAGACGACAAAAAGGGTTGAATATTGCATTGATATTGTAGTGGATGAAATAGTACCATGATAAGAGTCATATAGAGAAAATGAGAACTCATATGAAGGAGAAATTTTAGATTCCAAACTCTCATATCAAGAAGAAGTGAAAGAAGAAGATGTAGCACATAGGTGCAAAAATCCTTCCAAATATGTGAAGAACCAACACCCAGAAAGTCAAATTATAAGTGATTGTAGACTTGACATTTGTTGGCTCATAGGGGCCTAACCCAGGTTCAGAAGAGTTATTTAGACAAACAAATCTTGCAACTACCAGCCCTTTTGGCAACAGCATGTGGGACGCAGACTGAGGTCTCACCCGAGGTAGCATGGGAGGGTGCTAGAACCAGGTTTCCGCACCGTTGGGATGTCGAGATGTGGTCTGGAGGAGTCGTGCGTTGTTCTATGGCCTCATGCTACTCTGCTTCCGCGTAGATCTGGGGCAAGGCAATTCCTTAATACTTATTATAAATTATCTGTTATATATTAGATCTACTTTTTATGGTCTTCAAGCAAACATTTAATAGAGATAACCAGTTCGCACACCCAAAAAAGTTATAGATTTGCATAAAATCATAACATAAGCATAAGCACCTAGATCAATGAGATATATCAACCATAAATTAACTAGATCCACAATATTTCAGATTCAACACAGTATTTCAGAACCAATTTATCTTTATTCAACTTGTTAGAGTCGGTCTAGAAGCCCCCCATCAGTGATCAAAGCTCTTTGCATTTTGCATAAGTAGGTGTCTCATCAGTGTCATCTCATTGCATTCCATTAGGCATGCCATAACCCTGATGGAGGAGCTGGTGTCTTTATTCCCCTCTTGGCACTGCTGGATCAAGTTGTTTCAGTCAATAAACTCTTTCAAAGTTGCTTGTCTTGTCTTAAGGTCAAAATTCCTAGGTCTAGGGTTTAGGTCCAATTTGTCTTTCAGGTCATGTCTTTAAAAGTCAATAAATGCCCAGCAGGCCAGAAGGATGAACTATCAAAGTATTTCTTCAAAAGATTTCATCTTGTACAGTTAATTTTTACCTTGGATTTAAAAACCATGTTTTTAAAGCCAAGGTCATTTCTCAAAATTTTGTAAAAATTGTAAAAATTCATCGAAAGTCAATATGCAGCCCTGGTCCACTTTGCCAAGACTCCTCAGAAGCTATCCCTGCAAAAATTTTCAAGAAAAAGCATCAGTTCAACCAATTTCAGGACAAAAGGAAACCAAAAAGTCAGCAACATTCAAAGTTTAAAA
>APFE030195673.1:212203-222559 GCA_000404065.3 Pinus taeda | reverse complement strand
AACCAGAGACCAGAACTCTGCAACAACCACTAGAATCAGCAGCAACCTGAGATATCAAACCTTATCATGAATACGCTACTACACTGTACCGAAACCGCGTGTATACGCACTTTCTCCAAAGGAAACCCGCGTACAGATCTAGAAATGATTACTTATGCCTTCTCTGTCAGATCCGACCCTTGCCAAACTTCCCGAACAGACAACCAGCAATACCAGATCCTCTCACTTCGTCAGACACCCCAATTGCACTTACTTTGCCTAATGATCTTCTCCTTATATAGCCTTAGGCCTTGCTCAATACCATGGTCCAAAACCATAACAAACCAATACCATCAACTTCGAAACTAGGGATCAACACGCGTCGAGACACCATGGTCCAAAACCATAGGCACAACTTCCAAGGACTAACTGCCACGGACCAAAGGTACTTTTCACATGTACGCGCTTTTACTGAATCAAACCTGCGTGTATACGCCGATTCTCCTTGATGAACCTGCGTATATCTCTTTCTTGTCCTGCTGTACCGAGATCTGTCCTCTGATTAAGTTGCCATCACCTGTACCAACCTCTGAGTGAGTTGCCATCAAGGACAACACTTGAAACATAATGCCAACAGTTACGACCCGAGCACATCTCTAATTGCGATCCGATAAAGCAAGGCATAAGTTTCAAAAAAGATTTTAAAGGCTTGCATGTATTATTTGGGATTATTATTAAAAGCCTTCCCGTTCCCGATACCGATTTACTTGCGATTATCTGCCAAAAAACTTAGGCCACGCTTGAATGAATCATTCGGCATATAAACGATATCATGTGTATTTAAAATGATTGACAGGTTAAGCGGCCAATTAATGAAGCAGTTATGCCGAGATCTGCCCTGAAATTGTATCTGCGGTAGAATTATTTTAATCTTTCATTACTCGTTAATTGATATAATTCTTTCATATTGGCTCACAACACCTATTCTCTCTATTATGTTCATTTTATTCCTTGCGCAGATCTCCGCCAAAGCAACAAGACAAAGCCAAATTGGAAAGAAATCCAAGAGATCCGCAGCAGCAGCGGCTCCCACAGTAACTGTGCAATCCACCGTTGATCCAGGACAAAGCAAAACGGGATTGATTTCAGACACTACATGTCTTGGCCTTGGAAACACAAGCCGATAAAGCATATATAATCTAATTGAAGTAGAGGAGCCTGAAACAGTATCAGTACAAGCTACCGCAGATTCAACTAGAAAATCAGAGGCTTCCCTCAAAGATTTAGCTGACTCATATCTACACCGAATAGTAGCTCGTGAAAAAATTCCCCCATACACAGATGTAGTGCGATGGGTAGTAGAGGAGATCCTCGTTTTAAACAGAACATTTTGCACAGCTCATGGAAGGGTCTTTGGTTCATTTCAACCTGATGATTTAAGGAAAATGTATCACTTGTCTGAACCTCTAAAGAAATACAATAAAACATTTCCTGAGAAGTTCCCAAGTGAGAATGAGACTGAATCAGCCCCAATTCGGGAGTGGAGACAGAACCCCGCAAGGCACAAATATGAATCTTCAGGTAAGTACTCTATAGATTCATCATGTTCTCCTTACTGTTATGTCGGGGTAATGATGTGTAGAATTTGGGGATTACATGATTCTACAAAATTCACTATTGAAATGGTTCATTTAATGGAAGTAACAGTTAACAGTGAGATAGTGGATTGGGGAAATATATTGTCAAATAAATTAGCCACTGCAATTCTTGAGTTTAGAAATAAAACTCGTGTGACCGATAGGTCTATTCCTCCGTTTTATTTTAGTGCTTATATTTTAGATATTGTTTGATTCAACTCTGAATTTCTTGTACTGGGGTGGAGATGGACTTCACAAGACCCCATGCCGATTCACATTTATCACCAAAAGCTGTGGAAAGTGCACTATAAGGACCACTTGTACCAAATCTGCAATGGTTTTATGTTTCCTATTTACCATGCCATTTTTGGTAAGCCTGCCCCAAAGATTTCTTCGGAAGCAGAGATTGACCTAACCACTCTAGGAAACTGGTTTAGGGAGGATAAGTTCATATACATAAGGGTTTTTGGTAGCCTTGCAAGACCTCATGTCCTTCCTGTGTACATACCTGACAAGCTGTTAGCCCGAGAATTGGCCTATCAAATTACAATTCCAGGAACATCCAAGACTCTCAGAATTTCAAAAAAGAAGGCTTGGCCTACTTTTCCTTTGATATATTGTGTTTATACTTTGCGCGACTACAAGCATGCAGAGAAGGAAGAAGAGAAAATAGGCATGCTTAATCTCGCAACCATTCCTAATAGGCAATTTGATCCAAGGAAAGTTGCCTATACCATTCTTAAACAAGCCAAACTTACTAGGTTTGATCATGAGAAAGATGATTTTCATGACTTGTTATCTTCGGTAAAGTCATTATTCCAGGTACAAGAACTGGCCAAAATGAGATATAACGATGAAAGGCTAGTAGAATTCAATAAGCTCAGAGAAAAAAGGTTGCAAACTCTACCTCTGGACTTATTAGCTACTACCCCAAAAACACAATCAAGCGAGCCTGAACATCAACTCATTGACAAACCTCCGGCTATATCAAAGATTCTCGAGAAAGGAAAGGAGAAAGAGCAGGAGAAAGAGAAGGAGAAAGAGCTAAAAAAGGAGCAGGATAAGGGAAACGGAAATATCAATGTCGATACCGAGATTGATCCTGAACTACTCCAAGAATGGCAGCAATTTGACTCCATCATAAGCAATCTGGAAGGCCCAAAAGGTGCCAATACACCCGAAGTAAAAAATGGACAAGATACAGAGTCAACAAAGCTTCTGAATGAAGGAACCAGCAACCTACCCCCTAGCACGGATTTAGAAATGATTCCAAAAGATCCCTCCAATCAAATTATTTTGTAGGTGGAGGACATACCTCCATTAGATGTCCTTTACAGTCCCAAACATAGGGCTTAGTGAAAAGACAGAGAAAAAGGAGAAGACTTTATCAATCTTCCCTATTGCCAGAGCAAACAGAGACATCTAATGTAGTATGGAAAGAAGGGTTTAACCCTTCCGATGACCTAACAAAGCTTTCTCACTATGCTGGAGCTTATTCAGTGGCCACTATGGACAAGGCATCGGAAGTGAGTAATCTACTTAAAGAAAAGGACCAAGCAATTGCTTTGTTGCAATCACAGGTGTCTGAAGCACAATAGAAAATTGAACAGTTGAAACAACAACTATCAACACAAGAGCAATTAAACAATCAATTGAATAAGCAATTGCTTGAAGAGAAACAGAGAATAGACTCAAGCACAATACAAAAGAAAAAAGAATTATCCGAAGCATTGTCCAGGTTAACGATGATGAATGAACTAATGATGAAAACGAAAGATGAGCAAATCACTCAGCTGTCACTTTAGGTAGAGAAGTTCAAGAGTCTCCCACAACCTGCCGATTTCAGGTCTAAAGTGCTACAAATTAACAAGGAATTGGTTACACAGTTAAGACTGTTATGATATAACATTTCTCTAGTTGAGACCCTTTGTGATATAACGACATCAACAGTTGATAAATCAGATGATGCTAGGAAGGATTTGGAACAAGCTGACGAGACTCTGACAAAATTCCCTGCTTGGTAAGACACCAATGAGGGGCGGGCAACAAATCTACCCAAAATCTTAGAATCACACAAGGAGATCCTTTTCTTAGAATGGCAGTCACAGCTGATCAAAGAAGAGAGAGAGGTTTCCAGATGTAGATTATATAATAACATTCTTTATCTATCTAACATGATTTCACAATGTACCCCAGGTAAATTTCTATCAGCTAAGGCATTGGAGCAAGCATGTAATCAAGAGTTGGAAAAGAATGGGAGATTAATTGTTGGCATCCAAAGTTTAATTGGGGTACCAATTTGTTTTTCTTAGTAAAACCATACAGTCAAAGGGCCACCCTCAAGTGTTTACCCGATGCGATCGGTTGTATCATTCCAAAAATCCATGATGCCACATACTCAGCTCAACTCCATTCTCATCTCAGTCGTCCACCAGAATTGGAACCGATGCTTGCAATCTTCCAACTCAAATCAAAAGGAGAACCAAGGTCCAGGTTTTAGGGAAATCAACTCCGTAACTATCAGGTTATTAGTTGATCCACGAGTGGTTCAGGGAATTGATATTTTAATTGCCGATATACCTGAATTTTATGGTTTAACCTTAAGTAGGGAGGTGTCTGAGAAACTCCACAGTTATATTTCTACCGATTTATCACCTAAATTTTCCTCAAGCTGAAAGAAGGCAAAATTCAGGGTAACCACAAACCACGCTCATTTTGGTAGCTAGCCCTACCAGAATAGGAGAGGGCTCTCTTTGAGTCACACTCAGTGAATAGATGAACGAAAAGGACTGAGATGACTTTCAAACGAACTATTTATCTTAGGCTAGTAAGTGAAATTGAATATAAGGAGTGATTTTTATGAATGACTGTGTTTCTAGGATGTTATGGGACCACTGGACCTCAATTAATAGAGAACTTAACATAAAGGCACAGATTATTTCATGAGGCAAGGTAGGCTGAAAGCATAGCAATTTAGTTTTACGATATGGCGGAATGGAGAGATTGATTAAGAAGGTGAAAATGGCATGGACAACATGAATCCTTTTCAATAGAAGAAAGAACACTGTACACAAAATTTTCCCACAGGTAGAGTAATAAAATTGAATTCTACCTAATCTCACTCGAAAAAATTCACCACAAATGAATATGAAATGAACTATGAAACATAACAAGATACATATGAAACATAAGAGACACATTTGCTACACTCACAACCACAGGAATCGCATGAAACAGAGACGCTGCCTTTCATTAATTATTTGTAAAAATATATAATGCAGAAACAAAGTTTCTTTCCCACAGTCCCCCAGAAGTTACAAGCCAACCAACCAATTGCTTTGCAAATGGTTTGCACACAATATATAGAAAGTTCCTTGAAGAGATAGAATGCCCAAGGGTCACAAAATGAAGGTGGAGAGCCAAACATCAGCTACAAGTGCAGCACGAAAAACATGAAAAATGTCTTGGGTGACCCTTTGTCTCCCTTTGCCACTTGGATAACTGACCATGCCGAAAAACTGAAGTGCATATGAGTGGGCTCACTTACAAAAAGTCCGGGATCCTACTCCTGTGCGTCGTGCTCTTTTCCAAGTGACGTTTGGAGGCCTTCCCAGTCCCCAAATTGAGAGTAGGATAGCTCGTTGGAAAGTAATTTGAGTTTGATTTCCAACCCAACTAGAATTTTGTGATTTGGAGTTCATTTACTCTGTCAAAAGTCAAATATCCCAAGACTGGTCAAACTGTGCCAAATGAGGCTGCCTCAAGGCAGAGTGCTGTTGCGATCAACTTTTGAATGCCTTCCTCAACACCAAATTAAGCTCATGATAGCTCATTGGAACTCCATTTGTGTCTATCTTTTAACCCAACTAGAATTTGTTAATTTGGAGTTCATTTGCCTTGTCAAAAATCAATTCTCCCAAGACTGGTCGAACTGTGCCAAACGAGGCTGCCCAAAGGAAGAGTGTTGTTACAGTCAACTTTTGAATGCCTTCCTCAACTCCAAATTGACCTCATAATAGCTCATTGGAAATCTACTTGTCTCTCATTATCATTTGGATTATCAAAAAATTTATTTGGCCAAACCAGCTAGGAGAAAAATTGATTGTCCCGAGGTCGCTCTAGAGGTGCATCAATTCTCCCGAGGAAATTATATTTTTGACTTTTCTTCAACACCATGACACCTGTGTAAAAAATGAAGGAGTTTTTTCTTCACTGCTCTTTTATGCACAAAAACCTCTCTCAGTTTTCTCAAATTCATCTTTGATTTCTTAGAAACATCATTTGAGTGAAACATATCCCGATGTGTGGGACAAGGGATTTGCCGAAATGAAGCGAAATGAAGCGAAATGAAGGGGATAGGGAGCTTCTAAATTATTGAGGAAATTTTGGGAAGTATGGAGGGATGTTAGGAAGTAGGGGAAAGTGGAATCTTAGAAATTGAGTGAGGGGAAGGGGTCCAAAAAGGCAAAACATAGGCCCAACCATAGAAAATTGCCAGGTTGTAGCAAGAAGCTAGGGTTTATTTGAAAATGAGGAATTTGGGGGATCTCAGTGATGGGAAGTGTTTGATAAGGTATTTTAAGGATAGTGGAAGGTGTATAAACATTAGGATACAAGTTTTGTGGATGATTTGACCATCTAAGAGAAGTTAGCTTCAAAACCCTAGGAGAGGGAAATGAACCTTGCCTAGGCGCAACTGAAGCATAAACAAGGTGTGAAATGACCCAATTGAACTTGACATGATGATGAAAACCCTTTTAATGATGGTACACTCAGTTGAATGGTGCCATGGACCGAAATTTGGACAACTTTGGAAGGAGTACAAGAAAACCCTAGACCTAATGCCTAGTGACCAAATTTTGCTTGAAGACTCACCGAAATGACAAAATTTGACCTTGACACCTTAAAATCACTCGTGTAAGAGCATGTTTGATCACTGGAAGAAGGCTGCAAATACTGACACTAACATTGGCTCCAATGGGGGATGGTAGCTCCTTGGAGGTGCCAAGAACAACAGATCTCTCGAAGAGCTAGACAGTGCCTTTTATCCATTGGGATATGGAGTCCATTATTCCGACAAACCAACATGACTCAATTTATTGACTGAAACTAACTCAATGCAAACTGACATGACTAAAAAAACTTGACTCTAACAAACTAACTCAAAACACTAAGAACTGAACTTAAAACTTAAAGCTTGGTGGTAGTGCATGACCACCTGCATTTCCTACAAGACTATATATCATCAAACTATATCAAACTCCCAATGTAACCAATCAAGAAGATGGCTTCTTGATTGATTCTTCTGATCAGATATTTTGGTCAACAATTGATATTGGTAATTGGGCATCCAAAAACATAATTGGCCATGATCTCCTTCATCACTGAATACTGCAATAATGACCTTCATTGCTGTCTGCAACAAATCTGCCTTTGGATCATGAAAAACATGAATATTTACCTCCTGCTGAGGAAACAAGATGTCTTTTTCTTTCGATTATGATCTTCCTTCATAATGTACTTCAGAAAAAGTATGTTCCTGGTCCTCAAAAAATTCTGAACAAGCACATGAGTGGATTTCCTCTTAAAAGAACACTTCAAAACATGAAACATATGAGGAAGAATCTAAAATGGAATCCATAATGGTCTGGTCAGCTACAGTCTGAATATATTTCTGATCATCTTGACATGATATGATAGCCAGATTCTCATTACATTCATCACATTCATCAATCATGAGAAAAGCAACTTCCAATGATTCTTGAAACCCAACACTAACATTTTTACTCATCTACCATAAATTCATCCAGAGAAAGCTTTTCACTTACTTGACTGTAGATCTCATCTTGTTGTTTATGAACTGACTGGATTACCTCTTCATGAAGGCTTTTCTCTGATGACATGAGAACATTTGGACCCAAAACCTTGTCTTCTTCTAAAACGACACTTTTTCTTTCACCACATTCAGCCATATGGAACTCTCCAACCTGATGATCTATTTCATGTAATTCATGTTGACTGTCAAGATGCAAAATTCCTTCAGTTTCCATCATACAAAGATCTTGATTCTGATGCAAAATTTCCTGGGCATCTTGATGGGACTCCTCTAGTTTCTCTTCATCTTGCTGAAATGGATTATCGTACAAGGCTTCCATGATCTCATCATCCACAAAATTATCATCCTCATAGTATTTTTCAAGGCTTTCAATAGAAGTAGAAGCATGTTTGCAACATTCATGAACTAGATTTAATGATGGATAAGAGTCTTTATATCTCTCAATGAACAGGGCATGAAAATCCTTTAGACAGTAAATACAAGCAGTGGGCAAATTTTCATACCAATATTGGGCTTCACCTTCTAGAGTGACCATGAATATCTTCATTAAGCAATATTCAGGAAAATAAACTTTCAACTTGCTGATATGCGTGTGAAATCGAACTAGATGTAAAGCAGTGTCCTTCTTACCATCATCTTTAAACGTAGGCAGATTCCTTGACCAATCTACATTCGGAATTTTATTTGGAAAGCCTGGAATGTGATCTCGGCTCATGGGAGCATATCTTCTTGCAATCTGCTCCATTTTAAACAACTCAAAGCTACTGATCTCTCTGCAGTGGAGTCACCATGAAGCACTGGTTGCTGCTTTCTTCAGTGAATGGAGTCACCAGGTGAATGATTTCAGCTGTCTTCTGTCTGATCGTTGTCCACCATCAACCATCAGAACTGAACTTGAGATATGTCCTGGGGCAAGACAATCTTCAAGAAAACCATTTTCATTCCCAGTTGAGTCGCCACTATGTTAGCACCTAAATCCGCCTCAGGCTGAAAGAAGGAAAAATTCAGGGTAACCACAAACCATGCTCAGTATGGTAGCTAGCCCAACCAGAATAGGAGAGGGCTCTCTCCGAGTCACACTCAGTGAATAGATGAACGAAAAGGACTGAGATGACTTTCAAATGAACTATCTATCCTAGGCTAGTAAGTGAAATTGAATATAAGGAGTGATTTTTATGAATGACCGTGTTTTTGGGATGTTATGGGACCACTGGACCTCAATGAATAGAGAACTTAACAAAAAGGCACAAATTATTTCGTGAGGCAAGGTAGGCTGAAAGCATAGCAATTTAGTTTTAAGATATGGCGGAATGGAGAGATTGATTAAGAAGGTGAAAAGGGCATGGACAACATGAATCCTTTTCAATAGAAGAAAGAACACTGTACATGAAATTTTCCAACAGGTAGAGCAATAAAATTGAATTCTACCTAATCTCACTCGAAAAATTTCACCAGAAATGAATATGAAATGAACTATGAAACATAACAAGATACATATGAAAGATAAGAGACACACTTGCTACGCTCACAACCATAGGTATCTCATGAAATAGAGCTGCTACCTTTCATTAATTCTCTATAAAAATATACAATCCAAAAACAAAGTTTCTTTCCCACAGTCCCCCAGAAGTTACAAGCCAATCAACCAATTGCTTTGCAAATGGTTTGCACACAATATATAGAATGTGCCTTGAAGAGATAGAACGCCCAAGGGTCACAAAATGAAGGTGGAGAGCCAAACATCAGCTACAGGTGTAGCACCACAAACATGAAAAATCGCTTGGGTGACCCTTTGCCTCACTTTTCCACTTGGATAACTGACCATGCCAAAAAACTGAAGTGCATATGAGTGGGCTCACTTACAAAAAGTCAGGGATCCTCCTCCTGTGCCTCGCACTCTCTTCCAGGTGACTTTTTGAGGCCTTCCTGGTGTCCAAATTGATCACATGATATCGCATTGGAAAGATCTTTGAATCTAATTTCCAACCCAACTATAATTTGTTGATTTGTAGTTCATTTTCCTTGTCAAAAATCAAATATTCCAAGACTGGTCGAACTGTGCCAAATGAGGCTACCTCAAGGCAGAGTGTTGTTGCGGTCAACGTTTGAATGCCTTCCTCAACACCAAATTGAGCTCATGATAGCTCATTGGAACTCTTCTTGTCTCAAATTTTCAAATCAACTGGAACTTTGTAACTTGGAGCTCATTTGTCCTATCAAACATAAAATCTCCTAAGACTGGTCGAACTATGCCAAATGAAGCTACCTAAAGGCAGAGTGCTGTTACAGCCAACTTTTGAATGCCTTTCTGAACTCCCAATTGAGCTCATGATAGCTCATTCGAAAGCTACTTGTCTCTAGTTATCATTTGAATTATCAAAAAAGTCATTTAGCTAACCCAGCTAGGAGAAAATGTAATTTTCTCGAGGTCGCTCCAGAGGTGCATCAATTCTCCCCAGGCAATTGTATTTTTGACATTTCGTCAAAACCAACACACCTGTGTAAAATGTGAAGGAGGTTTTCCTTCCTTGTTCTGTTTGGAAAAAAATGTCTCTCAGTTTTCCCAAATTCATCTTTGATTACTCAAAAAAATCATTTGAGTGAAACATATCCCGATGTGTGGGACAAGGGATTTGCCGAAATGAAGCGAAATCAAGGGGATAGGGAGCTTCTAAATTGTTGAGGAAATTTGGGGAAGTATGGAGGGATGTTAGGAAGTAGGGGAAAGTGGAATATCAGAAATTGAGTGAGGGGAAGGGGTCCAAAAAGGCAAAACATAGGCCCAACCATAGAAAATTGCCAGGTTGTAGCAAGAAGCTAGGGTTTATTTGAAAATGAGGAATTTGGGGGATCTCAGTGATGGGAAGTGTTTGATAAGGTATTTTAAGGATAGTGGAAGGTGTA
>APFE030195673.1:196076-212148 GCA_000404065.3 Pinus taeda | reverse complement strand
AAATGACCCAATGGAACTTGACATGATGATGAAAACCCTTTGAATGATGGTACACTCAGCTGAATGGTGACATGGACCGACATTTGGACAACTTTGGAAGGAGTACAAGAAAACCCTAAACCTAATGCCTAGTGACCAAATTTTGCTTAAAGACTCACTGAAATGACAAAATTTGAGTTTGACACCTTAAAATCACTTGTGTAAGAGCATGTTTGATCACTGGAGGAAGGCTGCAAAGACTGACACTAACAGGTCCCATATGTGGCTACCCTATAAAGGAAAGCCAAATCAAATCAAAATCGATCGGGAGAAACATATGACCCATACTGTCACTTAATTTGAATAGGAGAATCAACCAATAGCAGTCAATAACAATATTTTTGGGAATTACTCTTCCGAGTCATTCTTTGGAAATTTCACTGCCCAACCATATCCTTTCTCAGTAAATAATTTCACATCCGAAATTGAAAATTTTTCACGAATCGATAGATCAAGATGTGTCCATATTGTTGAGGAAACTGTAAATAAAATTGTTGATAATTCTTTATTTGGTCACTATACTTTGATGGGTCTAAATCTAGTCAAGGTGCAAGAGTAGGGTGTATTTTAGTTAGCCCTGAAGGAGAAAAAACTATGTTATCATGTAGATTGGAATTTGAATGCACAAATAATATAGTTGAATATGATGCCTTAGTTCAAGGACTATATAAAGCTATTGGTCTTAAAGTCCAATATTTGAAAGTGTTTGGTGATTCAGAAATTGTCATCACACAAGTTAGAAATACAATTCACTGTCTTTCTAGTCATCTCAAACACTATCAGTCTTTGGTGCAGGAACTCATATCTCAATTTATAGAATTCAATATTTCTCTTATCCCTAGATCCCATAATGCAGCAGTAGACTTGATAGCTAATGTTGCTTCTAAACTCCTACCTTTCAAAGGTTACAGCCTAGGCAGTTTTTCAGTAGAGTTATTTTTAGGCCATCCATTCTCGACAATGTCACCAATTGGAAAGTGTTCAATCATGACGAAGACATTTTAAATTTATTGACTTCTGACAAGTCCTATGATGATCAAATCATTGATGAAAGTGATCATGACCTTCAAATGAAGCAAACGAAAGAAGAAAACTCAATACCAAAACCAGTGGTTAAGCTAGAAGATCTTTATGATATTAAAGACAGGTTTAAATAGGTGACCAATTCAAAGCTCCAGAGTTCCACTTTAAGATTTGGATTGATAAACCTAAGTATTGAGGAATGCCCTCAAAACATCAATTTGGTATTAGGACTTTATTTGGAAGATAAAAAAGAATTCATTAGGTTATTACGAAAAAATAAATATGTCTTCGCATGGAAATATGATGATTTGAAAACATACGATGCATCGATCATTCAACATACTATTCCAATGCTTTCTGAACAAAAGCCAGTCCAAGGGAAGTTAAGGAAAATTCATCCTAACCTAGAGAGTTAGATAAAAACCGGACTAAATAAAACTCTTGAAGGCTAAGATCATTTTTCATATCAGACATTCAAACTAGGTGTCCAATATGGTGCCTGTTAGAAAGAAAAATGGTGACATCAGGATTTGCATAGATTTAAGAAATCTTAATAAAGCGAGCGAAAAGGATAACTTCGCCTTACGTGCCATGGAGCAGATACTCCATTCAGTAGCTGGTTCTGAGTTAATGTCCTTTTTAGATGGTTTTTCGGGATATAACTAGATTTTGGTCCATCCTGATGAAAAGCTTAAAACTACCTTCAGAACTAAATGGGGAACTTATGCTTACCAAACAATGCCTTTTGGACTTATCAATGTAGGAGCTACATTCCAAAGAGCAATGGATATAACATTCAAAGGATTGATAAATAAAACAATAGTTGTCTATTTAGATGATATTAATGTATTTTCCAAGAAAAGGTCTAATCATTTACATGATTTAAAACAAATCTTTGAACGTTGCAGAAGGTATGGTATCTCACTCAATCCAAAAAATTCCTTTTTCGCTCTTAATTAAGGAAATCTCTTGGGCTTCATTGTTTCCAAATATGGTATTTATATTGATCCAAATAGAATTAAAGAGATTTCCGATATTCCATTCCCTCATAACAAAAAATCCATACAGTCATTTTTGGGTCAAATTAACTTTGTTAAATGATTCGTTCTAGATTTTTCCCAGATTATTTTACCATTGCAAATAATGATTAAGAAAAATTTGGTGTTTAGATGGGGATCTTCAGAAAAAGAGGCATTTGATTTTATCAAACAATCAATAATTAACGCCCCTTCTTTAAGCACTCCCAATTTTTCAAGTCATTTCATGCTGTATACTCTTGCATCCCCCTCGTCTTATGCAGCAATGATGACTTAGATTAATGATCAAAACTTGGAGGCACCAATTTCATTTTACAGTTCAAATCTTCAAGGTGCTAAACTTAATTATTGAGAAGTTGAAAAGCAAGCCTTTGCTTTGTACAAAGCTGTGAAACACTACAGGCCCTTCCTCTTAAAAGCTCACACAAAAGTTATAGTTCCTTTTTCAGGAGTAAGACAATTACTAATTCGAAGGGAATTAGGAGAAAAAAGGGCAAATTGGGTCACAACATTACAAGAATATGACTTAGAAATCAAGCCAGCAAAGATGTCAGAGGCCAAGGTTTTTGCAGGTTATTAGCAGGAGCATCTAATATTCAAGAATCAGAAGGTACAGAATACACTGAAGAAATCAATCAGATAAGTATCACAGATCCTGAAACATAATATGCAGATCTGCTTTTATATTTAAAAAATGGATACGCACCTTTTAATCTTTCCTATAAAAACAAACGTGCCATTAGATTAAAAGAGAAAAACTTCATAATTATAGATGATGTACATTTTAGGTGGAATTATGATTCAATTTTATTAAGATGCCTAGAAAAACCTGAAGCACAAAAAGTTTTGCAGGAGCTACATGACAGACCAGCAGGAGGACATTTTGGAGCTGATACAACAGCCCACAAAATCATTCATGCTAGATATTATTGGCCCACCCTGTTCAGAGATGCTCACAAATACGTAAGAAAATGTCGAAGTTGTGAAATCTCCAGTGGAAGACAAAGAAAACCAGCTTTCCCTTTGCAACCAGACATCATTGAACAACCTTTCGAGCAATGGGGATTGGATATCATTGGGGAAATCACTCCACAGTCATCCAAACAACATAAGTATATCCTTACTGTTACTAATTACTTTGCTAAGTGGGTTGAAGCAATTCCTCTGAAGAAAACAAACTCTGAAGAAATTATAGAGTTCATAGATCAATTCATTATTACCAGGTTTGGTGTTCGACACGCTCTTGTTTTCGATAATGCATCTTATTTCTCTGGAAATTCTATGTTTGAGTTCACTATCAAAAGATGGTTTAAATTGAAATATTTTGCGAATTACTATCCCCAAGGTAATGGTTTAGCAGAATCCACCAATAAAAATCTTACCAAAATCATTAAGCGAACTATTGAGCAGAATCATAAAAACTGGAATAAATCTTTGATATTTTCACTATGGGCTGACAGAATAACAGGAAAGGCTTCCATAGGTACTTCTCCATTTAATCTTGTATATGGAAAGAAAGCTGTCATACCAGCCAAATTAGTACTTCCATCTCTAGCCTTAGTGCAGTTTATTGAAGAAAGTCCCTCATCTTCTATTCAACTAAGACATGATCAAATTTTAAAATTAGAAGAAGCAAAGGAAAATGCTAGAATTATACATGCAAAACATCAGCAAATTATCAAGTCATATTTTGATTCATCTTCATCTAGTTCAAAACAATTACAAGTTGGTGATCTAGTTCTGAAATGGGACAAAGCCCATGAGGATAAAAAAAAACACACTAACTTCCAGAAAATGTTGCTTGGACCATTTCAAATCAACGAGAAGATAGACCATTCTACTTTCATATTGCAAGATCTATTAGGTAAGAGAGATTCTCTTCCTTTTAATGGCCTTACCTTAAAAAAAATTCTTCAATTTGGGAGGTAACCCCTTCTCCCTTTCTAAATATTCAATTTTCAGCAAAATTTGTGTTCATAGTTTTTAGAATTATTGGAAAATAATGTTGTAAGATATCTTCCATTCACCTTTGCTATATTGAAAAAGTTTCTCAAAAGAAATAGTTTTGATATTTACTTTTAAAATGGAAACCTTAAACAAAAGGAAAATTTCTAGGAAATTAGGTATATTCAGATTCTGAAACCCCATTTTATTTTTGGGAAATCTTCTCAAGATTTAGAAGTACTATAAATCATTTTAATGTTTTCAAATGGCCAAAAACAATTATCAATATAAAAACAGAAACTGATTCAATCTTACATCTTCAACTCTTACCCTGTCATCCATGCTCTCTTAAGGAGAAAATTGTTCATCCAATTCATCAAAGTTTATGATTACTCAGAGTGTAATTCTAAAATATATTTGATATAAAAGATAAGGGTTCTTATTACAAGTCTGGTTACAATGATCATTGGGGAATAGCTCAACTGACATTACCAATATTGCGTACCAAAATAGGGTAATGGCTTACAATTATAAGGCAAGGGGTCTTATCACGAGCCAGCTTGTTCAGTTAAATTACAACCAGTGAATGGCATTGTCAAATACTTGGCCACCAAACTAGGAAAATGAATTTTTATCTTGCAAAATAAGAAAAAAGGAAAGTGATACAAAATATGAAGGCATATTTTTGGATTCATTCTTTTAATTATACTCTGAAATGGATGGCATAATGGACGATTGAATGGTTAAAAGGTATCCCTGTTGAGACTATAGATGTTCACTGGTAGCAGAGGCTCTACCTATGAAAAAGGAGTCATTATAAAGCTAAGTTGGAAAGGTTCTTTGTTTTATCATTATCAACCAATTAAGGCTAGTTTAAAACTTAGAATGTATTTCAATTTTAACAAGAGAAGAAAATAGCAAAAATAGCTATTCTTAGATTCAGAATTTATGTATACCTAGTTATATTAGAATTCTCCTCTTAGATAAGATTTCTATATAAAGAAAGTTTAAGTATTTCAACCTTTTTTAGAGATAACAGTTTCTCCCAGTGAATCGCCAATTGTTGTGCTGTACAACAACCCCCCATTTCATAAAAATTTTCTTTCTAACTATAATATGAAATGGGTCCCTTTTAAGCGTATATGTGTGAATAAAATTGGTATCAACTCATCGTTACAAATCCTTCATCAGAAGGTCCAAAGGAAACGTTATATGATAAACCTTTTGAACAAATATGAAATCGGTCTTATGAAATAAACATAGAATTCTTTATCATTGCGATAAAACAATCACAAGATCGCATAACGCAACAACAAGGAAAACATAATGCAAAGACCCATTGATTTACCTCGACTCGAAAAGTGAATAACTATTGGTTATCGGGAAAGGCGAGCAAATATAACAAAATGCCCTCCCACTATTTCTGCGATGCGATATCGCTATCGGCAATCGAGGGATGTAACGCATCACATGTTAAGACACCTTTAAAATCTCACGATGTGATAAGGTGTATCGCCATCGGGGATTGGCAATTTTACAATAACATAAAAGTTACAACTCGAGCACATCTCCGATTGCGATCTAATAAAGCAAGGCGCGAGTTTCAAAAAAGATTTAAAAGTCTTGCATGCATTATTTGGGATTATTATAAAAGCCTTCCTATTCCCGATAACAATTTACTTGTGATTATCTGCTAAAAAATTCAAGCCACACTTGAATGAATCATTTGGCATATAAACAATATGACAGGTATTTAAAATGATTGATAGGTTAAGCAGCCGATTAATGAAGCAGTTATGTCGAGATCTCCCCTGAGATTGTATCTGTGGCAGTATTATTTTAATCTTTCATTACTCGTTAATTGATATAATTCTTTCATATTGGCTCACACCACCTATTCTCTGTATTACGTTCATTTTATTCCTTGCGCAGAGCTCCGCCGAAACAACAAGTTCAGGCCAAATGGGAAAGAAATCCAAGAGATTCGTAGCAGCAACAACTCCCACAGTAACTGTGCAATCCACCACTGATCCAGGACCAAGCAAAAAGGGATTTATTTCAGACACTACGTGTCTTGGCATTGGAAACACAAGCTGGCAAAGCATATATAATCTAATTAAAGCAGAGGAGCCTGAAACAATATCAGTACAAGCTACCACAGATTCAACTAGAAAATCAGAGGCTTCCCTCAAAGATTTAGCTGACTCATATCTACACAGAATAGCAGCTCGTGAAAAAATTCTCCCATACACTGATGTAGTGTAATGGGCAATAGAGGAGATCCCGGTTTTAAACAGAACATTTTGCACAGTTGACGGAAGGGTCTTCGGTTCATTTCAACCTGATGATTTCAGGAAAATGTATCACTTGTCTGGACCTCAAAAGAAATACAATAAAGCATTTCTTGAGAAGTTGGCAAGTGAGAATGAGACTGAATCGGCCCCAATTCGGGAGTGGAGACAGAACCCCGCAAGGCACAAACATGAATCTTCAGGTAAGTACTCTATAGATTCATTATGTTCTGCTTACTGTTATGTCGGGGTAATGATGTGTAGAATTTGGGGATTACATGATTCTGCAAAATTCACTATTGAAATGGTTCCTTTAATGGAAGCGGTAGTTAATAGTGAGATAATGGATTGGGGAAATATATTGTCAAATAAATTAGCCACTTCAATTCTTGAGTTTAGAAATAAAACTAGCGTGACTGATAAGTCTATTCCTTCATTTTATTTTAGTGCTTATATTTTACATACTCTTTGTTTCAACTCTGAATTTCCTGTACTGGGGTAGACATGGACTTCACAAGGCCCCATGCCAATTCACATTTTTCACCAAAAGCTATGGAAAGCAAACTATAAGGACCACTTGTAACAAATCTGTAATGGTTTTATGTTACCTATTTACCATGACATTTTTTATAAACCTACCCCAAAGATTTCCTCGGAAGCAGAGATTGACCTAACAACTCTAGCGAACTGGTTTGGGGAGGATAATTTCACATACATAAGGTTTTTTGCTAGCCTTGCAAAACCTCATGTCCTTCCTCTGTGCATACCTGACAAGCTGTTAGCTCGAGAATTGGCCTATCAAATTACAATTGCACGAACATCCAAGACTCTTAGAATTTCAAAAAAGCAGGCTTGGCCTCCTTTTCCTTTGAGATACGGTGTTTATGCTTTGCACGACTACAAGCATGCGGAGAAGGAGGCAGAGAAAATAAACATGCTTAGTCTTGCAATCATTCCTAATAGGCAATTCGATCCAAGGAAAGTTTCCTATACCATGCTTGAACAAGCCAAACTTACTAGGTCTGATCATGAGAAAGATGATTTTGATGACTTGTTTTCTCGGCAGAGTCATTATTCCAGGTACAAGCACTGGCCAAAATGAGATATAATGATGAAAGGCTAGTAGAATTCAATAAGCTTAGAGAACAAAGGTTGTAAACTCTATCTCTGGACTTATTAGCTACTACCCCGACAACACAATCAAGCGAGCTTGCACATCAAGTCATTGAAAAACCTCCCGCTATATCAAAGATTCTTGAGAAAGGAAAGGAGAAAGAGCAGGAGAAAGAGCAGAAAAAGGAGCAGGATGAGGGCAACGAAAATATCAATATGGATACCCAGATTAATGCTAAACTACTCTAAGAATGGCAGAAATTTGACTCCATCATAAGAAATTTGGAAGGCCCAAAAGGTGCCAATACACACAAAGTAACAGATGGACAAGATACAACATCAACAAAGGTTCCGAATGAAGGAACCAGTGGCATACCCCCTAGCACGGATTTAGAAATGATTCCAAAAGATCCCTCCGACAAAATTATTTTGCAGGTGGAGGACATACCTCCATTACATGTGTTTTACAGTCCCAAACACAGGGCTATAGTGAAAAGACTGAGAAAAAGGAGAAGACTTGATCAATCTTCCCTATTTCCAGAGTAAACAGAGACAGCTAATGTAGTATGGAAAGAAGAGTTTAACCCTTCCGATGACCTAACAAAGCTTTATCAGTATGTCAGAGCTTATTCAACAGCCATTATGGACAAGGCATCGGAAGTGAGTAATGTACTTAAAGAAAAGGACCAAGCAATTGTTTTGTTGCAATCACAGGTGTTCGAAGCACACCAAAAAATTGAACAGTTGGAACAACAATTATCAACATAGCAGCAATTAAACAATCAATTGAATAAGCAATTGCTTGAAGAGAAACAGAGAATAGACTCAAGCCCAATACAAAAGCAGAAAGAATTATCCGAAGCATTGGCCAGGTTAAAGACGATGAATGAACTAATGATGAAAATGAAAGATGAGCAAATCGCTCAGCTTTCACTTCAAGTAGAGAAGTTCAAGAGTCTTCCACAACCTGCCGATTTTAGGTCTGAAGCACTACAAACTAACAAGGCATTGGTTACACAGTTAAGACTGTTATGTGATAACATTTCTCTAGTTGAGCCCCTTTGTGATATAATGACATCAATAGTTGATAAATCAGTTGATGCTAGGCAGGATTTGGAATAGGCCGACGAGACTTTGACAATCTTTCTTTCTTGGAAAGGCACCAGTGAAGGGCGATCAGCAAATCTACCCAAAATCCTAGAATCGCATAAGGAGATCCTTTTCTTAGAATGGCATTCACAACTGATGAAAGCAGAGAGAGAGGTTTCAAGATGTAGATTATCTACAAGTAATTTAATTGAGCTAATCAATAACACTCTTTATTTGTATAACATGATTGCACAATGTACCCCAAGTAAATTGTTGTCAACTAAGACATTGGAGCAAGCATGTAATCAAGAGTTGGATAAGAATGGGAGATTAATCGCTGGCATCCAAAGTTTAGCATGGGATACCTATTGGTTTTTCTTAGTAAAACCATACATTCAAAGGGCCGCCCTCTAGTGTTTAACATATGCGATTGGTTGTATCATTCCCGAAATCCATGATGCCACATACTCAGCTCAACTCCATTCTCATCTCAGTCGTCCGCCAAACTTGGAACCGTGCTTGCAATCTGCCAACTCAAATCAAAAGGAGAACAGCCAAAATAGTGAATCATGCTGTCGACTACCAACAAACCTATTGTGGAGGAGATACTCAAGATTTAAGTGTACAAATTAATAGCATTTTATTTTTGTAGTTAGTTAGTTTAGTTAGTATTTATAGACCCTTTCATGAATTTAGAAAGGGTCCTCAGTTTTTGTATAAAACTCAAACCTGGAAGTTGCATTATTATGCTTCTGGTATATTTTTATAAAGACTGGGCCAATATTCCAAATTCTAACGAGGAAAGCTTTGATGGGATGTGCATTATTGCCTTGATGTGAAAGTATTTCTAAGTTGGAAAAATGAATTTGAATGTGATTGATATTCAGAATGATTCACAGCACATATGGTACTATTATCTATGATCTTGTTTCATTCTTTTACGTGAATCGTCATTTGATTACTCTTGCTATCATTGGATATATGTATGTGTTTTCAACAACAATCCTTATATTTCTCACTATTGAGTCATATATGTATCAGTGATATATAAAGGATAAGTGTAATAATTTTTTAATGATTACTTTGTTCAACTACTTGAACAAAGTAATTATCATATGAATGAATGTCTTTGTTTACAAATAGAGTCATCTATATGCCTGTTTGTCGATAAAGATTATCAAACATTACACTAAAACAGAAATTTCCCGGGATAGGATAGTTATTCATATTTTTACTTTTTAGATTAAATCATTCATCCATTACCATTTTATTAGAAAACCACTCATTTATCCATCCCCTTTTTATTCATCACTAGGAAACTGGTCCCATTATTTCCAGTCGGAGCCACCACACCAAATGGAAAAGGAGCTGCATTAAGGTCCAGACCGGGTGGTTTTCCCCAATGTTATTGCATTGATTTTCGAGCCATCAAAACCCTGCCACTTAACCATTTTCCTGAGTAAACTTGAGTTTAACCCGCCACACTACTGAGGTAAACTAACCTTGCTACCCCCAAAACTCCACAGTTTAATTAAATTTGTGATTAATCATGGGTTAATTACTCTAAACAGTGTTTAAAACTCATGGGTCCCACTAACCTCTGCCCAATCACCCTACCATGCAACTTTCCCATGCGATGGCCATCCAATCATCCACCCCCAGATCCAACGTCCATCGCCCATATCGTGCTTGTGCGATGTCTGACCTTTAACATCCCAAGAGCATGCGATATCAGCCTCTATCGTAGATTGTGTTTCCCTGGAAAAATATTGCCTGACCCCCATAAGCAGGTCGAAGGCCTCTAAAACCACCTCCCCACCAAAATGAATACTGACACTGTTCATAAAACATTCATTCCCCACCATTTTTCCAACCGGTCACGGTTAAAAGCCTTCTTACCCCCATTTTCACCCTTTTCGCTCAAATCACACTATTGAACCTTTGAAGCGCCTGCACCTTCCAAACTCCTGCAACCAGCTTTCAACCATCATAGACTTCCGACGCCACCACTACACACCATCCTAGCTATCAAATCCCTCTGCAAAGCCCAATTGAAAACCAATTGCAGCCCCGACTATAAATTCCAGGTATTTAAGCATAAAACCAGAATTGTCCTCTCTCTAATGAAAGAACATTAAATTCTTAAAATAACTTAAATAATTTAATCAAATTCAGTTTAATTGAGTCTCCCTTTCCCAAGGTACCAGAACCCCAACTTGCAACCAGCTCGTACCCTACCTTGGTTATTCAATTACTCAAATTTCACTCTCACAACCATATAAACCCCAATTTTCCACATTTTCTCACAAAAATGGCTGCCCCAACCTCTCTGGATGTTAGAATAGTGATGACCCCTTATTGAGACATTGATCACCTAACCCTAGTAGACAAGGATTTTCAAATCAAAGACACAATCACCCAAGACAACCTTCTGAAAATCCATTGTTAGGCTAAGGATAGGTTCTTGAACAAAGCAGATGATATCCACCTTTGAGAATCAAATCTACCCAATTATACATTCCCAGAAGCCCATCCATTCCCGGACATTGTAAATTTATGCCATGCATGTTACATCCCTGGCAAAAGGGCTATAACTACCCAAACTAGGACTTCTTGTTTTCAATTACTGCTGAGTCTATTAACTAGATGCTTCAAATCTATCCCAACCACAATTTGACTCTTTTGTCCATTGCACACCTGTTGGACCTATACAGCACATTGTGCCCAGCTAAGATCAATTTTTTTTTCTTAATTTCATCATTGAGGAGCACCATACTCCTAAAGACATTCCACCCTATGTTTTTTCTATTTTCTCAGAGACTAGCAGGAGAATAATTACCATGATCTCCAACATCCTAGGATTCACATCAGATGAGTTTGTGGATGAGATAATCATGACCTTCTTGTCCATTTTCACTCAAAGCAAACTTCCTACCATTATGTATGATTATGCCCAGTTCATTGTAGACAAAATGCATGAACAATTCACTAGACTGCCCACTGAAAGAGTCTTCAAATACTCTTTAGTGATTTTTCATATGTTCCTATATCATCAAACAAACAAGTTCCCAGCGAAGATTCAGAAAAAAGATACTAGGGGAAAGGAAAGATCGGTCATCTACTAAACACCCTTGGTCCAGAGGTATAACACAACATTCAGATACAAAGACTTCATAGATTGTTTTGTTCACCCTGTCATGAACATGCTGACTTTTGGCACTCAACCTAGAATCAGTATCGAGATCAAGAGAGCATTTCAATTGGAAAAGAGTAATAGAGTAGGATATTGGTACCTCTACCAGAATCATACTAAAATTAGGATATATGGTTTTGAATTATCCCCCTACAAATTGCCTAAGTATCTCCCAACAAGAATATTTGCCTTGGAATACTTCAGGCAAATGATAGGTTTGGATGAGGTCAACTTCCTAACTGCTAGGAAGAAAACACAAGTTAAGATGAAAAACGAAATGGGCCCTTCCATTTGCAACACCAGAGAGGTTGGGCCTGAAGTTGATTAGGTACTCCAACAATTCAAATTCAAGAATAGTTTCATTTGGCATTATGACCCTCATGGGGTTATAAACAAACTCAGGGAAAAGGTCAAGCTGGGACCTTAAATCCACTACCCAAGACCTAAAATAGAACAGTATGCTAATCAGTCATAATGGGTATAAAATGCACTGATAGATATGGACAACACAGTGATGTATGTGGAGAATACCATGATTGACTTGGAGAAACAATTTGACCAAAGTCCTTTCTTGCAGGTCCCAGAGTTGGAAGAGCCAATGAATATCCCTCCCATCATTCAAACTCCTGTCAATGAGGAGAATAATTAGGGAGGAAGCATCAAGCTCTGCTATGGACACCACTGATCAACAATTCCAACTAAGAAAAAGGCCTAAAATGACTCCTACCTATGAACAAGAAGAAAACATTGCATCACCAGAAATGACCGACACTGATGCAATGGCGCAAAGGAGTAGAAAAACAACTGAGGTTGCTGAATGAACAGAAACACAACAACCCTCTTTTTCAAACACCGATATTATGTAGAGATAGAAGAGTGTGGAGGTGTCCTCCTTTGTCAGGCCAGTTGACAAGGAATTAGATATCAAGGAAAGATTCAAGGAGATTTAGATCATGGGGGCTCCACTAGGGGATCAGTGCCATACCACGTGGGTTCATATTGGGGGATATATATTGAGGAAAAAATGGCATAATATATTGGGGGATTTATAGGGGGTAAAGGGCTTTTATATTGGAAGGTATAAAAAATGCAGTTCAAAGTTAATGAAAAAATATAAAGGGGTATAAAAAATGTTAATGAAAAAATGGATACCTACAATATCTAGTGGAAGCAAAGGTTTTTTAAATTGGAAAGTAGTATTAGGTTTGTATTGGTGAAGGGTTAAATAATGTGATTATTACGGGTATTTTCCAATATGTAGTCAAATTAAGGGTATTGTTTAATATGTTGCGAACACACGTGATAGGACAAAGGTTCATTGAGTGAAGACCCCATGATTAAAATGAGGAATGAAAAGCTCAAGGAAGACACTTATGCCAATTACATGCAGTTGACACCACCAAACCAAAGTAGAATGATGGTAGCCTTTGACATCAAAGAAGGTAAAATTAAGGTGTCTTTCCTACAACCTATTGTACAGCAGCCTAAAACCACAACAGACTACAAGAAGACAAACTTTGAGGTCTTAGCCAGCGATGTGCATCCCATATATCAAACATAATTTCACAAGCAAGATGGAGAGATGATCTACTCCATCCTCACAACAAAATCAATGGCATCATTCAAGCTCAGGGACTCATTAGACAATGTGGCAACCCAATACAAACTAGAAAAAACATATTCTAGTGCCAAATACACAAGGACCAAATCCTTAGAAGACCTGATCATTGAGTTGGGCCATGACCCAAAGGACATCAAGGCTACTGAACAATTAATTAATAAGAAAAATGAAGACATTGCAACCCTTAAGAAGCAATGCAAACTACATCAGTCAGGCCACCCTCAAACAAAAGAAGTCGTAGAAAGCCAAAAAATCATGAAGAGATGATGGACTTGGTGCTGCAACGCAATGACCAGTTGAAGGAAATGGAAAAGGAACTAGATAGCTTGATCTAGCTCAAACAAGCTACTCTATATAGTGCTCCTCTAACTATCATTCCTGCAGTGACCATAGCTATGCCTTCCACATTGGTAGCAACATTATCTCCCACTGGTCCAATGGCCATTACATTATCACCAGCAACAAAAACTACATCAACAATGACATCAACAACAACAGGTACCACAGGTGATGAAGCAAAGAGGTTGGTCAAGGAAATCGAATAAATGTCCATTCAAACCAGTGTAATGAATAAGTTAAAAGAGAAAATTACCAGCCTGGAGATAGATTATATGTTAGCCCAAATCATTCATAAGGAAGAACAACAGAAGGCTACCAGAATGAATGAGACAGTGACAATTTTGGAGAAAGAGTTAACACTGAGTGAGCCTTTGGGAAAGGCCAAGCAATTAATATGGGCCAATATCATTGACTCCGTCAATGATATTTGGCCATATATCTAGGTCATTTTTTAGCAGATAGACTTAATCAAGCAAGATACAAAAGCCATCTAGAATGTCGAAGAAGAGCTTGGAGAAATGTCAAAGGAAGCAGTGAGAATTATTCAATTCCTAAACTCCAAGAACAAATATGAGCTATAAGAACTTGACATACCTGATAGGATAGGTACCATTTTGGAAGTCAAGAGGGTCCTAGCCAAGAGAAATTTAATGTTAAATTTAGAAGATAAGTGTCAAACCATGCAACTAGTCGTTGATAGGTTTATCACCAAGTTTGAGCTTTTGAGAGAAAATGGACTACCTAGTCCCTTAGTCATAAATGATAAATTGATGACACTAGAGGAATACAACAAGAAAATCAGGGAAGTAGCCAAATAATAGGCAAACACCTCATCAATGAGTGGTAAGCCAACTAGTCGAGTATTATAACAAACTTTTGATTTTTTTTTTTTTACCTCAAGCATGAGGTGAAACACTTATTTAATAATAAGCCTACTTTTTCCAAATATATAGAGTTTGATGAGATATATAGGAAAATTCTCAACATCCAGTTACTAGATGAAGAAACATGACAAAAACTGAATGATTTACTCTAGTAAAACACATGAAATTATAAACTGTAAATTATAAGTGTACAGTAAAAAGTAAATGAGCATGGTAAAAGGATGAAGACATGTTAACACAATCAAAGTGTATCAGGTGAAAGAGTATCAAATGAATGAAAGTCAAACAAACTATCCAGCTTGAAAGCCAAACAACTTGCCAGCATAAAGGGCTAAATATCAAGGCATAACAACCCACATAACCAAAATAAAAGGGACAACATGAAATAGTTCAATAGTTGTCTCTATCTTCTTGCAAGAAGATATTTTCCTTTTCCTAGATTAATTCTCGAATTAGTTTTATATATTTTGTAATAAACGTTTTGTATAAATACTTCAAAATTCGAAGTATATTGGTGGATTATTTTACATTTGTAGAGTTATTGTGATCTTGAACCTAAGGGTGGTTGTACAGTTTTCAAGTCAACAGACTGGAGCAAGTAATAAAAGCATTTCACTATAGTACTCATGAGATGAGCCATTTGCAATGAAGTACTTCTTTGTGTTACTGTGTTACCTTTCTTTTCTGTTTTCATAATCTTAAGTGTGTTCTAAAATCTAAATGAATTAAACTAGAAATATCATACAAAATTTGTTTAATTACACTGTGTTTTGCATAGTAATTTATTTACATGTTTTCTTCTGATACCTGGATCTGCGTATCCTTGATTGCTTTCCCATCTTGGTTGACTTCTCTCTTTCCTTCCAAATTCTGGCCTAGGGAACCCTTAATTGCTCTGTGGATTTGATTTGAAGCCATTTGTAGAATTTCCCACTGCAGATCACCCGATAATGCAATATACTAATGCAAAATACTTGATCTACTTCTACAAACAATCTTGCTGAAACTTAATTTATTATGAGAAAGACCAAATAGAACACATATAACAGAGAATGATAAATCTATCACACATGAACAAAAAAGAATACTCTGGGGGAAGCCTCAGCTAAAAACCCCGATCTCTGTATTATCATACAAGTGGAAATATCTCTGGATTACACAAAGATTTAGGTCACAAGCTATCTAGCTCTTAGTATAATCCCTCAATACAACTCACTGAATGAATAAACAGAACGTATGCCTTCCCTCAGCCCTCCAAGCCTCCTATTTCCTTGCGTAGTTTCTCTTGGGTCCAATGCTACCACCTGTGTGTTGAAAATAATACTGAGAGGCGGGGGGGGTGAATCAGTATTATCTAGACCTTTTGTCAAATATTCTCTATTTATACTTTGAATTATTTTTGAATATCAATACCATAAAATAATGAGCATGAACACGAAAAACAGACAGTCACATCAAAGAACACCAGATATAAGGTGGAAACCCAATGTGGGTGAAAA
>APFE030195673.1:165407-191957 GCA_000404065.3 Pinus taeda | reverse complement strand
AAACTGACATGATTTGCATACGGTGTTGTCAGGAATTTTGATATCTGGAAGATCGCGAACTACCTGATATTTGCATGCTTTCCTTATTTGTGAAAAGCTTAGATGTCCCAACCTCCGATGCCATAAACAGTGCTCATCATCCTTGCTTAGATAGCATTGTTGTTGTCCTTCTTCAAATATGTACAGATTATTTGGAGTTCTTTTGCCTTTGATCACTGTTTTACCTGTATCAAGATCACGTACAATACATCCATTTGATCGGAATATCACCTCGGTTCTTTGATCACACATCTGACTGACACTTAGAAGATTATGTTTCAATCCATCAACATACAAAACATTTCCATCCTTGACCTTTTCCTTTAATTGAGCAATACCTTTTCCTTTTATGGTAGCAGGAGTATCATTTCAAAAAGAGATTTTCTTTCCTTTTTCTAGAGCAGAATATGAGTCAAGTTTTTCTTTATCACCTGTCATATGTTTTGAACATCCACTGTCAATGTAACATAGATTTTCTTGTCCCTCTGCAAACGCTATCCCACATCTTTCTGTTTGAGGTTCCTTTATTCTCCATGTTTTGGTGCTTGAGGCTTGTTCCTTTTTCTGCTGAAACCTGCTCCTGCATTCAGAATCTTCATGACCAAAGTTATTGCAAATAGAACATTCAACTTCATTTTCAAGAGCCGAAAAGTTGTTGTAGGTCCTTTTTGTAATCCCGGTCATACTTATTTGTTTTTGAGCTTCCCTAGTCATGATTGTTTTATATGCAACACATTGAGCTGCTTTGTGACCAAAGTTATGGCAAGAAAATCATTGTCCATTGAAGAAACTTCTGCGGTTATCAAATCTACCAGCCAATTGATTGTAATTTCTTTTGTCATCTATTCTTGAACCAAATTGAGAAGATTTTACCTGTGGCTGGTTGTAGCTTTTGTTCACCCTTAAGATGGATTGCCGCTGATAGTTTCTGTTAGTAATTCATCCTTGCTTTACCTGATGGTCTTCATTGTGCTTTTGCTCACTTCTTCTTGCTGCATCAAGATAGCTTTTTGAGGTGGATGCTTGAGAAGTTTCTCCATTATAGCCCAGACCTGTCTTGTTTAGAGGAGACCGCTGCACATTGATAATCTCATCCAAAGTTTCAGATCCTTTGACAAACTTAAGATTAATAGCTTTTGTTTTCTCAATCTCTTTTCTAAGAGCAACAATTTCAGCTTCTAACTTTTCAAAATGTTTTTCCTTTTCATCAATTTGAAATTGTAGAGTATCAATGATCATATTCTTTTCTTCTATACATCTCTTGAGTCTAGTGATTTCTTCAAAAAGGTTATCCACATCTATAGCATCCATATAATCATCATCTTCAAATGCCATTAACAGTTTATATTCATTACCTCGTTCATCTTCATCACTATTTGATAGACCATCACTATCTTCATGAGTGTAGTAGCTTTTCTTATTTGCACCCTGTTTCTTGTTCCATCTAGCAGGTTCCTTTCCTTTATCCTTATAAGGACATTTTGCAGCATAATGACCTACTCTTCCACAAGCAAAGCATTTAAAAGGTAACTTACCTCTGAACCTTCCAAGACCCCTTTGAAGATTTCTGACAAAATTTGATTCTTCTTCTTCTTCTTCTGGTACGTGACTTGCTTCATAATAATCTCCTTTGCCTGATGCCTTGAAAGCAGCTTCTCTTCTATCTGACGGACCTCCCTTTCTCATTTCATAAGCAGTTAGAATTCCATGTAGCTGAGACATAGTAAGAATTCGTAGATTTTCTTTTTCTTCTATTGCAGATACTTTAGATTCAAACTTGGGGGACAATGATCTTAGAACTTTTTCAACCACAATAGCCTCTTTATTTCTTCACCCAAATTTTTCATACAATTAACAACTTCATCTACCCGAAGAAAATAGTTAGCCACACTTTCATCATTATACATCTTGAGAGTCTCATACTGAATCCTGAGAGTTTGAAGTTGGCACGCTTTACCTGTTCATCTCCTTCATAGCTCGTGACAATTTTGTCCGATATCTCTTTTGCGGATTTATAGTGCATTACCTTCATGAATTCCGATTGGGATACACATCCTAATAGGGTACTTACTGCTTTTGCATTTGTTTCATACTTCTTCTTCTCGTCTGCATCTATAGGAGTAGTTGAAGGAAAAGCATAGCCTGTCTCTACGATGTTCCAAACTTCTGTACCAAGAGATTGAAGATAGGCAGTAACTCTTACCTTCCAGTAATTGAAGTTTGTCCCATCAAAAACCGGTGGCCTAATAGATGCTTCCCTCTCATAGTTGCTCATGATGAAAGATCTTCCTTCAAGCGATCAAGCTTCTTTAGAAGGACCGGCTCTGATACCAATTGTTGAAAATAATACTGAGAGGGGGGGGGTGAATTAGTATTATCTAGACCTTTTGTCAAATCTTCTTTATTTATACTTTGAATTATTTTTGCATATCAGTACCATAAAATAATGAGCATGAACACGAAAAATAGACAGTCACATCAAAGAACACCAGATTTAAGGTGGAAACCCAATGTGGGTGAAAACCACCTGCTGCAATATGTCTCTATCTTCTTTCAAATTAGAAACTCCTTTTACAATGGTCTTGTACTGGTGCAGTCCTTTACCAGTACGCAGGCTGCAACCTGCAGAGAGCTACAACTCTCTCTCGGTTTCCAGTCTCTCCTGGAAGGGAGCTACAACACCCTACTTCTTTTCAAGGACCACTTTTCATAAATTTTCAAACTGAATCCATATACATCAAATGATCATCAAGTACAGATAAATTACAGTCAGCTAAAATAACCAGATCAAAATAACAGAACCGAACCCAGAACACCTTATCAACAGAAAAATTCAGCCAACAGAAGACCTGAAACAGATACGCAGTTCTCCTTCTTCTGGCCTGCATCAGTAAGCACTTCACACTCTGCTTCTTTGCGTACACCCGCAGAGCTCTTTCTGTTGTACTGCGTGACCACGCATTGCTCCTTTTACTTATCTACGTATAGTACGCACCCAAATTTACTATCGCGCAGCATACTGGCTAGTGGGCATGCACCCAGGAGAACAATCGCGCTGCGTACTGACACAGTAGACACGCACCCAAAATAAAAATCGTGCCGCGTACTGACACAGTAGGCATGCACCTGAACCACTGTCACTCTGCGTACCCACGCACTTCTCCCTTGTCGCTTCTACGTACCCACGCACTAACCCTTCGTCGCCTCGGCGTACACACGCACTGCTTCCTTGTCACCTCTGCGTACCCACGCACTGCTCCTTCGTCACATCTGCGTACCTCTGATTAGGGCTGAAATACAGTCAGATGCTCAGATCTGAACTTGCGCTCGAGAGATCACCCTTCACAGATTTGCTTCCAAATTCTCTTTTATAGATCAAGCTTTTAAATCGAGAACCCAATAGATCAGATCTTAAGATATTCAACCCAAAAGCATACTAAGCCAAATGATCTCCTTTGCTTTATATAGGCAAGCTCTTCCTCAAATCAAGGATCATGGGGCTCAATAATAATAATAAAATAAAACAATACCACGGGCCAAAACCATGATAACACAATACTGTCGACTAAATACCAAGGGTAAAACATAAGGAATCCCATGAGTGCGCACTTTACTGCCCTGAAGTGTGTGCACTGGGGTACGCACCTCATGAATGGGTAAACTGCGTGTCTGAGCGCGATCCCTACACAGTGTTCTTGCGGGTACGCATCTTCTAAATTGTTCTCCTGCGTACTTCTTAATTTTCATCATATTGAGAGCCTTGCCATGGGTGTTGCCATCAAGTACAACATCTGTAACATATAACCATACCAAAAACATAATGCCAACACTGTGTGTAATACCTCACATACTACTCACTAACCTTTGAATTAACCGCGCAATCTGAAGGAGATAATTCCTTCTACATGGATGAGTTTCCTTTATAGGAAAATTCCTCCAACTGATAGTATGCTATCCCTTCATCTTATCTCTATTGGGTCTCTGACTGAACTGACATGCATGAGTTATTTATGAGAGGATATTCAGTTATTTGAAGTGTAGCAGTTACATGCATCCATGCATTAACTAACTAAACTCACAATCAGTTCCAAAAACTGTTGGAACTAATCTAACCGGACTTAACTCAGCTAACTAAGCTAACTAATTACAACTGAATGTACAACTCATCTTGATCTCCTTTAATCAAGGGATAACTTCCTCAATTAAAGGGATAAATATTGCATGTCTTCACATAGACCTCATGTTTGATTTTCTACAACTAATTAAATCAAGATGAGTTAATTAATTATTTTACAAACAGCTGCTAAGATCAAATTTAAATTTTAATTCTCATTTTAGTTCATGGACTAAGTAAATTTTTAATGTATCCCGAAATTCTATTTATAGCAATTCTATTTTTAGCATTTCCATTTTACCATTCCTTGTTGCCATATCCAACACTAGTACCTGAAATGCTATTTATAGAATTTCTATTTTTAGCATTTCTTGTTGTCATTTTCAACACTACCTCTCAACAAGAAAGGCATTCAACTTGAACCTGATCTTGAACCTTGGAATGTTCTGCATGCAACACTTCTCCCTAGTGTTGTTTCTCCAACAACTCTAGAAACAAAAAATTATCCAACCTCAATCAGAGTGATGCCTTTGTCATCATAGTCTCTGATTGCTATTACCTCTGTCAACTAAAACCTCTGCACCTCTGTGCTCTTCAGTACCTAACTACTTTAGCCTCTATCACTTTTATCTCTGACTGCATCAATCGCACTAATTCTTGTTGTTGCATCCATGCTACTGTTGGTCCTGTCTCCTAGCACTGAATTCACACTGCACCTCCTCTCATCATGTTGCATAGTGCTCCCCACTACTGCACTGCAACTCAGTTATTGAGAAGTAATAACTGATCTCCCAACTAACCTGCCAGTTGGGCTAGAAACATCCTTTGATGCTAAAGCTTCCTTTTTCACTCCATCAACATTTGTCTCTACCCACTCATTCAGTCCTTCTACACCTCATTAGGGCTCTCATAATAAGGTCTAATGAAAGATGTTGGGTACCTCAATGATCCTACCCCATTTCAAGCCTTCTTGGGACTGTCACTCCACATTGCCCACCCTCCTACCTGCATGTATGGATGCATGTGATCCCTCTGCTCACTTCGCTCGAAATTTTCCCCTACTAAAGGTCTCTGCATGAGTGCATGCCTCCACTCAATATCCTCTCGACTTCTCCAGTTGTGGCTACTACACAACCTCCTGAAGCTACTTCACCAATTGGGGCTCCTTCACAATTGTATGAGACTTCTTCTCAAGCTGCAAGTTGAGAGGTAATGTACTCTCCCTCTCAACCAGTGAGTCTCCAACAGTTGCCTTGCTCTTCAAGGCTTTGAATGCATCTTGAACCTCAAGAGCATATAGGTTCTTGACTCATGAACTGATCTGCTTCACCTGTCTTGTGGTGACATGTCTAAGGAAAACCTTTCCCTTACTAAAGACTACATCATAGCCTTTGTCTTCCAACATCGCGATCGATACCAAGTTTTTCCTCAATCTTGGCACATACTTCACATATGTCAAGGTAATGCGAGCTCCATGCTCCCTCTGAAAAATAATTCTGTCTACTCCTGAGAAACTATACTTTTCATCATTACCCATCTCTATGAGTATCTAGAGATCTTTCTCCTCCAAGGTACTGAACAAACTCTTACCACCGGTCATGTGGAATGAAGGTCCATTGTCAAGAAACAAACAACATCCCACCATGGATGAAACCATGCATGCGATGAGGGTGAAATCGAACTCGAACTATGAGGCCAATTCCTTACCTTCTGATCCTTCGTTGGATTCCTTCTTGGATTTCTTCAATGGACAATTTGTAGCAAAATGGCCCACCTCATGACAATGAAAGCATCGCACTTCCAATTTGTCAAAATTCTTCCCACCATAGGAAGAACTGGATTTGGGATGAGAATCCTTCTCCTTCCCTTTATTTTCTTTACTCGCTAACGCGAAATTACCTTCATCCTCCTTGGATGAAGAACCATCTCTGGTGGTTCTCCTTATCTCCTCGTATATTAGATTCAACCAAAGTCGTTCCCAATTTGGCAGTTTCTCTCTTCCATTTTCCAAGTCTTGGTAGCTATGCCAGCTCTTAGGAAGACCGAGGAGAGCAAGACTCACCATGTCATCATCAACAATCATGATCCCTACACTTCCAAGCCAATCCCTGCAGGTGGTGAGCTTTTTCAGATATATGGAGATTGTGTCACCCTTTTCACACTTGATTTTTCGAATCTTGTCTTTTAGCGCTAGCTTCCTCTGATCGTTGTTTTTCTGATATATATCTTTCAATGTTTTCCAAATTGAAAATGGTGTCTCCTTCTCATGAAGACTCGAGACTATGTGGTCTCAAACTCCCTCCAGAAAATTCTCCTCGCTCTAGCCACACATTTCTTCCATTCCGCTAATTTTGTAGCATTAATTGTTGCTGGCTTGGGGAGTTCTGATCAATGACGTCCTCCAAACCATTGTCCTCTAATACTTCTTCCATTGTATCCTTCCAGGCTATATAATTCGAGCTTCCATCAAGGGCATACATGAGTCTTAAACTCTTGAATGCCATTGGTGAAATTTGAGATGTGATAAGAATTTGAATTCTATAATCAGGAACTTGAAACTTCGAAATTATCCCTTCTTTGTATACTATTCTTCGCTTTGATCATCTTTGCTCCGATACCATGTAGAATTTCCCATTATAGATCACCTGATAATGCAATATACTAAAGCAAAATACTTGATCTACTTCTACAAATAAACTTGTAGAAGCTTAATCGATTATGAGCAAGATCAAATAGAACACATATAATAGAGAATGACAAATCAATCACACATGGACATAGAAAAATACTTTGGGGAAAACCTTAGCTAAAAACCTTGATCTTTGTATTATCATGCAAGTTAAAATATGTTCGGATTACATAAAGCTTTAGCTCACAACCTATCCAACTCTCAGTACAATCCCTCAATATAGCTCACAGACTGAATAGACACAACATATGCCTTCCCTCATCCCTCCAAGCCTCCTATTTCATTGTGCAATTTCTCTTGGGGTCTAATGTTGCCACCTGTGTGTATTACCTCATGCACTGCTCACTAACCTCTTAATTAACTAATCCTGAAGGACATAATTCCTTCTGCATGGATGAGTTTCCATTATAGGAAAATTTTTCAAACATATAGTACGTAGTCCCTTCCTTTGATCTCAACTGGGTCTCTAACTGAACTAACATGCATGAGTTATTTATGAGAGAATATTTAGTTATCTCAAGTGTAGAAGTTACATGCATGCATGCACTAACTAACTGAACTCACAATTAGTTCCACAAACTGTTGGAACTAATCTAACTAGACTTAACTTAGTTAACTTAGCTAACTAATTACAACTTAGTGTACAACTCATCTTGATCTCCTTTAATCAAGGGATAACTTCCTCAATGAAAGGGATAACTCTTGCATGTCTTCACATGGACTTCATGTTTGATTTTCTACAAATAATTAACTCAAGATGAATTAATTAATTATTTTACAAATAGCTGCTAAGATCAAATTCGAATTTTAATTCTCAATTTTAGTTCAGGGACTAACGAAAATTCGAATGTATCCCAAGATGTTATTTATAGCAATGCTATTTTTATCATTTCCATTTTATAATTCCTTGTTTCCATATCCAACACTGGTACCTAAAATGCTATTTATAGCAATTCTATTTAAATAAATTCTATTTTTAGCATTTCTTGTTTCCATTTTCAAGATCGTTCACCATTTAGCCTCTGAGATCTGCAATAACTTATCTACCTTTCCCAGTAGACATTGTTTTTAGAACTAATTCTAGTCTTGTTTGTCACACATCTGACTCCATAGCCCAATGGTATGAGCCAATCCTCTATCCATCTAAGTAAAGTGATCCCACCACCAAATTTTCAAAACAAAACACAAGTGCAAGCAATAACTAGCCTAAAATCATCTTAACTAAAACAAAGTTAAATTTTAAAGAAAGAGCCCTCTCTAAGAATTAGGAAGGCTAGGTCTTGATCTCCAAAAGTGGTTTGTGGTTACCTTTGGTTTTTATTTCTTCTTACTTCAAAAGAATTATCATAGTGATAACAAACTCATTTAATTTTATATCATACTGCTAAAAAGGTTTAACTAGATTTGATTTACAAATGACCCGACACATAATTTTGAATACTACGATGCAAAGCTGATTGTCACAATATGTTTAAGTCGAGTGCATGGAGCAAGGAACGAGATTTATCTTTCAGAGTATTTTGTACTTCTTCATACATTCCCATGCATATTTCTTCTACACACTTCAATACAAATCAACACTACATATTAGTCAACTATTTAGCTATCATATACTATGTATCGAGAAACCCAAATCTTTGAACGTAGACAAAAATTGGCTCTGATCATAATACAAAATCCTAGAAAAAACAATTATTGCAATACACTAAAGTATTACCTGACTAATGCCACCAACCATGAATTAATATTTTATGCCAATGTGTTTATGTTCAATGCATTCAAGTTAGTTGATTTTGGTAATAAAAGTATTAAGATTGCACAAATTGGAAAATTAAGAAATTTCCATGTAAAGAGAAATAAACATTACAATTCTTTCGAAATCAAAAACCTTAGATATGCATATATAATTTTCCAATAATTAGATATTTCTTCATTCACTTATCTATGAACTTATTGCGTCTTTCCTTATTACGCAACCCATTATCGACCTGCTCGATGCTACATACCCTAAATAAAGCTTAGTTGTAAAATTAATGCCATTTAAAAAGAATTCATGAATAGACGGAAAAAGTGTTGTGTGAGATAGAAATGTGCGAAAGAAAGTTGTGAACCCCTACTTACATCTAAATAAATATACAGGGAAAGTGTTATGTGAAATGTAAGTCTCTAGAAGAAACTTATAAAGTTGAAAAATTAACACCATTTAAAAAATATTCTTGAATGTATAGGAAAAGTGTCTCATGAAATATAACTATGTGGAAATTTCCCTTCCACATACTTCTTCGGCACAACTCCCTCCCACAAAATAGTACATATTAATCAATTAATTGGTGGTTTACATGTATCAACCTGCACTTTTGCACCTTTCGCTAGGCAGTCCCGCATCTCTAATGTCTCTCATTGATGTAACAAGGAAGAGGTACTACATTCAATAAACTACAAGCAAAAGTCAACTTAACTCATGGAAAATGCTTCAAGATTTAAAAATACTCATAACATAGGAAACAATAACCACGATTCTTAAACTGTTTTTTGCCTTTCACCTTCATGATATCTTGAAAAAATTCCATGAGATCACATTTTACATTCCAATTGAGCCTGAATGACATTTCTAGCCTATATTAGCTATTAATAGCCAGGAACATCATACTATATTGTTGTGATATAGACTTACCCCCTTGTCATGACACACCACTTCCTAAACCCTGATTTGTCATCAATAGGGAATTATTACTATATCTCAATGGCCTTGTGTTCAAAATTTCATATTTTTCATATGATAGTTAGACATGACAATTAGACATAATTGAAAGCTAAGGATGTGATGCTAACTTTGAAGATAACAGTTTATGTAAGGATACATAAGTTCTAACAATAATCCTATCTTTTAAACACATTCTCCAAAGAGAAGAAGTCCCACACTCAACTATTCAAGTACATAATCAATCAGTGAAAGTTCTTATCGTATGAGTGAATGAGTTAATTGTGTTATTGCAAATAACTTTTTTCGTTATTGTCTTAGCAATATTTTCTTTGTCTTTAGAAATGCTTGCTTAATTAGAGACATTCTCACTGTTATTTATATATAGACTTATTTTTCGCTATATAATTACCACCTGATACTACTTTGCATGTGAAATATGCTACGAAATTTTTGTATCAAAGATAAACCTAGCATCAATATTTTTTATCATCCCAATTTCTATCCTCATTTACCTATTCTATGCTTGCGTAGATATATATGTGTCCTCATCAGTTGTACATTTCATGCTAATAGTTTTATATCACCAATTTTATTATTCATTATCAAATATAATTCCTTTCCCACCACAACAAATTAAAAAAATGTCACAAAAAGATTTCCAGTAACCCATGATTAAAGTTAACTAGTATATATGGTTAATAGAAAACAATGTCGTAGGTAAATATTAGCCTTTTCAACATTAAATTAATTGAATATGCATGTTCACAAGTCATCTCCTTGCGTATTGTTTACATTTTATCAATTTTGAATTGCATTGACTTTGAAATGTTATGAATTGATGGTTGTTTTGTGAAACTATTAATAATCCTTGTAGCTATAGCTCCACGAGGCAAATGCATTGTACAAAATGTTTACAAATTTCTTAAGAAAGGTAATATTTCCATTTTTCTCATCTTAACCTCTAACAAGATCCTCTCATGATGAAATTCAACATTAATACTATAATAAACTTAGACACTAACCAAAATTTAAAAACACTAATTAATTCATTAATATGTAATGTTGTGCGGGATGAATATCTGCGGAAATGCATAAGGAGATACAGAACATTGGAGGAAATAAAAATGTGTTCCTTTCTCCTCACACTTGTTCTCTCGCACATCAAAACCACACTTCATTTAATATTCAATAAAAAGTATTTAATTCATAAATGTAAGATCACAAATTCCAATAGTATTTGAGAGTCATGAATACCGTGTACTATCATGCTGGAGGTAGGTGTGGAGAAGAAATATGCAAATGGAAAATTTATGCTAAGGACCAAAACATTATAGAGGAAACTTTTTGTTCCTTTATTTGCACACACATTCTACTACACAACACTTCTTCTTCACACACTTTAAAAATACACTTTGTTGAATATTGCATCATAAATATTTAATTCAAAAAATCTTTGTGCACATTGTTTGAATCCCTAGGTTCCCCTAATCTATTTTAGATTTTAATTCATCATCCAATAAAAATTTAATCTACGAGTAATCTTGTAGCTTGTATGTTTCTAATTGTATGCAGGATGGGAAAAGTTAATGTACCTTCTACAAGAAAAGGGAAGCCTCGAATACTTGACAATGTTGGAAGCATTTGTAAACGAAAGTAACCATAAGTTTTTTTTAACAAGCTTATTAAACATTCACATAGATTGTTTTCCATATGATGCGTGGATTAATTTTTAAAATTTGAAAATATACATTACATCGAGCGCAGAGGAAAATAGTGTGACTCAATATAGTACCTACTCTTTAACAAACCCCTCTGTGGAGAATTTCTCCTTAGACCCTTTCTCCTACACTTCGACACACCCTTTTTGTGCACAAAAAATAATAGTTGTTTCATATTAAATTAATATATTTTTTAGTTCCCCCTCCCCACCCCCCCATGCCCCAAATATGTAAGGGATCTACAACATCTTCTCAACACTCACCAATAAAAATAACCCTTTTTGTCCATGCCTTGACTCTGCATATCAAATTGCCCTTATGCATAGGAAAAAATATTGACTCAATATAGTCCCTTCTCTTTAACAAACTCCCCCACACAATTTCTCCACACACCCTTTCTCCTTCCTCCACATATCTATTCAGCTCCCGATTCCCCCACCCTCTCACTTACATAAGTGACCTGGAAGCCTATCAATTCTATTACGATTAAGAAAAGCAATAACAGTATAAGGTATACCAGTGTCAGAGCACTCACCAACAAAATTATGACTCACAAAATTATCCTTTTTAATTTTAAAATGATTTTTTTGGCATTGGAAAATATTAAAAATAAATGCTCTCGAACAGGGGAATTGTTTCCCATCAAGGCTCACTTAGCCAATCAAAAAATATAAAAATGACTTACGAAAATTATAAAATTATTTATGAATTTATGGTAAATTAAAAATATTCAACATTATACCAAAACATTGGTTAAAATTGCAAAAAATTAGAAAAATAATAAAGATTCAATGGACTTTGACCATGAAGTGAGTTTTATAGTACCTAGCGAGGCAAGGACTAACAATGCATACAAATATTGATGTAATTAAAAAATGTATTGATTCGTTTTCTCAACTTTTTTCCTTTATTCCAAATTACTTTCACATGTGCATATCTTTAAAAACATAAATTTATTTGTTTTTATCTTTTATTAGAGATTAAATTATTTGTCTCCTAGACCTTCTCCCAAAGTAATTAAGTATCTTATAAATTTTTAAATATCATGATAGAAACTTTTTATTTTTATTTTTTATTGGAGATGAAATTCTTGATTTGTCCCACAAATTTAATGCTAGGGCCTTTTTATCATTATTTTTTACTAGATATAAAGTTTCTGATTTTTCTTTTAAATCTTGTCCCAACACAATTAATGACTTTATGAACTCAAAAATACTATTTTAAAACTCATATCTCATATGCCTAAATCCATTTCTATCTCACGATTATCCTTCTACCTTTATTATCGAAATGACGAGGCTCCAAGATGGCATGTATAAAGATGTTATGGCAAGAACAATGTTTGTTGAGGTAGCAGCACAGGTTGGATGAGTGCCTGAAATTGGATGGTGGACAAATGTAGGTAAATGTGTTTGTAAAATAATAACAAACTCATTACCGTATTGTTATGTGAGACATTCCTATTCTAGCAAGTCTATATGTTTTGTTTTATGTTGATGTATTAGTCCTAGATAATTTATGTACATAATAACTCCATGAGTTGGAGCTTGTATTGTACTGGAGTCACTTCTATATTCTCCATGTTCTAGAGTGTTAAAACTTGTTTTGTGCACAAATTCTTCATTTAGTATGTTTTGTTGGTGTCCATTATGTGTGTGGAGAAAATTTGGTGTGAGACATGTGATCTGTGTGTACCACCACAAGATGAAAGGGTTCTTCATTGGCATATTGACAATGGATTTCGAGCAAACTCTGTGTGGAATTTTGATTAGTTGTGTTTTGTGCCAATTGCAAGGTGAAATTGAGTCGAGGCCTGAATTTTGGTTTGGTTCACTTCTATAGGATAGAATTCTATCACACAACACACCTATCTTGTTGTATCCATTGTATTGTGTTTATCAGTGTTGCGAATTAAATGATGTTAGATTAAAGTTATTGAGTTTTTGCCATAGCTAGTTTCACATGTTATTCTAACGAGTGTGAACAATGAACTGGTGGTGTGACTGTTGTGAACAAGTTATCCATGAAAATTGAATACTTTGGTATGTGTGAAGTGTGCAAGCTACAAAACTTGTGTTGTGAAGCTTGATCCATGAGTTTCATTGCAGTTACAAACCTTGTTGTGCGATTGATTGTTAGATGAGGCACCAATGTGAAGTGTAGCAACTTTGTGTAGTGCCACATGGGACCGAGCCAACAAGGGAGGCATGCAAATAAATCTTATTAAGGCATATGATGTATTTATTAATATTTTTTTACCATGATCCTTTTGATGATCACTTTTTCATGAGTCCATTTGGAAGCATTTTTTGGGTTTGGTAGTATTTTATAGTTGGAATAATGTTTTGACACTCAAAATTATTTCATTGATGACTAGGATTATTAGGAGATTCATTCTTCTTGATGGGTTCCTATGATTGGACAACTTCGAGATGATCATTAGGATGGACATAAAGAGTCGAGTTGACAATCCATTATTGGTGATTCAAATGATAGCTAATGACATAGAACACAATGAAGAAAGAGACGAAACAATAGATTGTTCCAGGAAAGTAAAAATTCTTATCCAAGGCACTCATCATCTCAAAATTTCTCATTTCAAAGCACCAAAGTTACCTATGAAAGAAAAAAATAAGCATATTATACGTTGTCAATAACTTGGAGAATGGGCCCCAATGGGGTGACTCATGAGGAACACATGAATGCATATATCACAAAATGAAACACACCAAATGGAGGAGTATGCAAATGAGTGGAATCAAAAAATAGGTAACATCTTGCCTAGGTGAAAATAATTTCGTACTTAGATGTTTGACAAAATTAGTGATAAGAAAAATTCTCTGAGTAATATCATACTCCTTGGATAGTTATCTACCACCGATGATCAAGCAAACCATATCGCGATGATTGTGCCATCATCAAACAGTAAAATAAAGGAAAAGTAGGTCTTTGGATGAATGTTTCTTGCTCTACACACACGTTCTACCACACAAAACTTATTATTCAGACACATCCAAAAGACACTTTGTTGAATATTTCATAAAAAATATTTAATTCACAAAACCTTTCTGCACAAATTTTGAATCCCTAGGTTACCCTAATTTGTCTGAGCTTTTAATTCATCACCTAATAAAAATTTAAGATATTAATAATCTTTTAGCTTATATGTTTCTAATTGTATGTGGGATGGGAAATGTTCTTGTACCTTTCTCGGGTAAACGGAAACCTCGAACACTCAACAACATTCAAAGAATTTCTAAATGAATGTAACTATAAGTTGTTTTGAACAAGCTTATTAAACATTGAGATAGATTTTTTTCCATCAGAGGAAAATAACGTGACTTGATTTTGTCCCCACTCTTTAGCAAACTCCTTCACATAAAATTTCCCCTTACTCCACTTCTCTTGCACTTTTGACATAATCTTCCTCAACACAACAACGTAATAGTTATTTCATATGAAATTAATATATTCTTTTTATTTTCCCTGCCCCTGCACCTCACACACACAAGGGATCTACAACCTCTTTAGAACACTCACCAAAAAAAAATCCTTTTTCTCCATCCCTGGATGCATATTAAATTAGCCTTGCGTGTAGGAAGAAAGCTTGACTCGATAGTCCCTTCTCTTTGAAACCCCCCCCCCCCCCCCCCCCACAACACAATTATCCACACACGTTTTGTCCTTCCTCCACATATATATTCAACCTCAACCCCCTGACCCACTCACTTAAGTAAGCGACTTGGAAGCCTGTAATTTCTGACATCATTAAGAAAAGGCATAGTAGTATCATGCATAAGAGTGTTAGAGAACTCACCGACAAAATGGCCACCTAAAAAATTAGCCTTTTTTAATTTTAAAGTGATTTGTGAGGAGCTGACAAATACTAAAAATAAGTTGCACTCCACAACGGGAATTATGTCCCATCAAGGCTCGCTTAGCGAATCGAAAAACAGAAATAATATTTACAAAAAATAGAAAATTATTTTTAAATTTAGGGGAAGATAGAAATATTGAACATTCTCCTAAAAATTTGGTTAAAACGGCGAAAAAATCAGAAAAATAATAAAGATTCAATGCACTTTGACCATGAAGCGAGTGATATAGTCACTCACACGGTAAGGACTATTAATGCCTAGAAATATCAATGTAGTTAAACAATGTATTCATTTGTTTTCTCAACTTTTCTTAATTATTCCAAATTATTTTTGCATGTGCATATCTTTAAAAACATAAATTTATGTCTTTATATTTTATTAAATATTAAATTATTTATCTTCTAGACCTTCTCCCAATGTTATAAATATCTTATAAAGCTATAAATATCATGGTAGAAACCTTTTTTTTTTAATGGAGATAAAATTCTTGATTTGATCCAAAAAGTTCATGCTATAGCCCTTTTATCATTAGTTTTTACTAGAGATAAAATATTTGATTTGTCTTCTAAATCTTGTCCCAACAGAATTAATGATTCTATGAACTCAAAAATATTATTTTAAAACTCATATCTCATACGCCTAAATCCATTTCTATCTCACGATGATCTTTCTATATTTGCTATCGAGATGATGGGGCTCCAAGATAACATGTATAAAGACACTATGCGAGGAACAATCTTGGTTGAGGTAGCAACAAAGGTTGGAGCAGTCCCTGAAATTGAATGGTTGACAAATGTAGGTAAATGTGTGTATAAAATAATAACAGAATCATTATCGTATTTTTATGTGAATCATACCTATTTTATGTTGATGTATTCCTCCTAGATAATTTATGCACCTAGTAACTCCTTGAGTTGGAGTTTGTATTGTACCTGAGCCACTTCTGTATTCTCCATGTTGTGGAGTGTTAAAACTTGTGTTGTGCACAAATGCCTCATATAATTTGTTTTCTTGGTGTCCATTCGTGTGTGGAGATAAGTTGGAGTGAGTCGTGTGATTTGTGTGTACCACTACAAGCTGAAAGGGTTCCTTCATTGTAGATTGACGTAAGCGATTTGGGGCAAGCTTTGTGTGGAATTTGGACCAATGTTGTTTTGTCCCAATTGCGAGGTGAAAATGACATGAGGTTTGAATTTTGGTTTGGATCCCTTCAACAGTATTGAATTATGTCACATAACACACCTATCTTGTTGTATCTATTGTAGTGAGTGTGTCAGAGCTATGAATTGAATGATGTTAGATCAAAGTTATTGGGCCTTTGCCATAACTAGTTTCAAATGTTATTCTAACTAGCAGGGACCATGAACTGGTATTGTGCCTATTGTGAACAAGTGAACCGTGAAAATTGAAGACTATGGTATGTGTGCAGTGTGGAGGCTACAAAACTTGTAGTGTGAACCTTGAGCCAAGAGTTTCAATGGAGGTGCATACTTTGTTGCATGATTGAGTGTTGGAGGAGACACTAATGTGAAGTGTATCGACATTATGTAGCACCCCATGGGACCGATATAATAATGGATGCATGAAAATAAATCTTGCTATGGCATATGGCATATTTCTTAAGTTTTTTCGACAATGATCCTTTGGATGGTCACTTTTTCATGAGTCCATTTGGAAGAATTTTTGGGTTGGGTAGTATTTTTAGTTGGAAAAATATTTTGATACACTAAATTGTTTCATTGATGACTTACGATTATCATGAGATTCATTATTATTGATGGGTTCCTATGATTGCAAAACTTCTAGATGATCATGAGGATGGGCATAAGGAGTCGAGTCTAGAATCCATTATTGATTATCCAAATGATAGCCAATGAAATAGAACACAATGGAGACCAAATGGAAGCCATAGTTTGTTTCAAGAAAGTAACAATTCCTATCCGAGGAAGTCATCATCTCAAACTCCCTCATTTCAAAGTATCAAAGTAACCTATGGAAGATGAAATGGAGCATATTATACACTATCAACAACTAGGAGAATGTTCCCCAATGGGGCGACTCATGAGGAACACAAGGAAGAATATGTCTCAACACACAACACAACCAAACAAATCTCAAGAGAAATTAAAGATAAGGGCCATTTTATTACTAAAATAACAAAATCAAACAAAAGGGTTGAAACAGAGATGGAGTATGAAAATGAGTGGAATCCAAAACTAGATAAAACCCTGCCTATGTGAAAATAATTTTAAGCTTAGTTACTTGAAAAAAGTACTGACAGGAACAATTATCTCAGTAGAATTACACTCCTTGGATAGTTATGTACCACTAATTATCATCCAAACCATATCATTATGATTATGGTGTGCCATTATTGAACACTAAGAGAAAGGAAAAATAAAAATTTGGATGAACGTTCCTTACTCTACACACACATTCTACCGAACAACACTTCTTATTCACACACATTAAAAAGACTTTTTGTTGAATATTACATAACAAATATTTAATTCTCAAAACCTTTGTGCACATTTTTTTATTCCCTAGGTTACCTTAATTTATTTGAGATTTTAATTCATCATCCCATAAAAATTTAAGCTATTAATAATATTTTAGCTTATATGTTTCTAATTGTATGTAGGATGGGGAAATTGATTGTACCTTTTTCAGGAAAATGAAAACCTTGAACAATCAGGAATGTTGGAAGCATTTTGTAAATGTAACTATAAGTTGTTATAAACAAGCTTAGTAAACGCTGAGATAGATTGTTTTACATATGATGTGTGGAGTAATTTTTAGAGTTTCAAAATATACATTACATCGAGTGCAGAAGAAAATAGCATGACTCGAAGAAAGCTTGACTGAATACAATTCCTTCTCTTTGAAAAATGCCCACACACAATTTCTCCACACACCTTTTCTCGTTCCTCCACATATCTATTCAACCCCCTCCCATCCCCTCGCTTACATAAGCGACCTGGATGCTTGTCATTTTTTACAACATTAAGCAAAGAAATTTCAGTATCATGCATAACACTGTTAGAGCACTCACTGACAAAGTGACCACTCAAAAAATTATCCTTTTTCAATTTTAAAATGATTTTTCAGAAAATGACAAATACTAAAAATAAATTTCCCTCCACTACTGGAATTATATCCCATCAAGGCTTGCTTAGGAAATCGAAAAATAGGAATAAGATTACAAAAATTAGAAAATTATTTTTAAATTTAGCGGAAAATAGAAATATTGAAGATTCTCTTGAAATTTTGGTTAAATTACAAAAAATCAGAAAAATAATAAAGATTCAATTCACTTTGACTATGAAGTGAGTGTATATTCCCTCGCAAGGCAAGGACTAATAATGCCTAGAAATTTGAATGTAATTAAACAATGTATTCATTAGTTTTCTCAACTTTTCTCCTTTATTCCAAATTATTTTCACATTTGCATATCTTTCAAAACATAAATTTGTATGTCTTTATCTTCTATTAAATATTAAATTATTTATCTCCTAGACCTATCGCACTGTAATTAGATGTCTTGTAAAGTTATAAATAGGATGCTAGAAACTTTTTATTTTTATTTTTTATTGTGGATAAAATTCTTGCTCTGTCCTACAAATTTCGCGCTAGAGCCCTTTTATCATTATTTTTTACTAGATATAAATTTTCTGATTTTTCTTCTAAATCTTGTCCCAACACAATTAATGATTTTATGAACTCAAAAATATTATTTTAAAACACATACCTCATATGCCTAAATCCATTCATGTCTCGTGATGATCTCTTTATGTTTGCTATCGAGATGACGAGGCTCCAATATGACATGTATAAAGATGTTATGCCAGGAACACTCGTTGTTAAGGCAACAATAGAGGTTGGACATGTCCCTAAGATTCGATGGTGGAAAAATGTAGTTAAATCTATGTGTAAAATAATAACATATTCGTTACCGTATTGTTATGTGTGTCATACCTATTCTAGAAAGTCTATATGTTTTGTTTATGTTGATGTATTGGTCCTAGATAATTTATCTACCTAGTTACTCCATGAGGTGGATTTTGTATTATACCTGAGTCACTTGTGGCTTCTCCCTATTGTGGAGTGTTAAAAATTGTGTTGTGCACAAATGCCTCATTTAGTATCTTTTCTTCGGCTCCATTCTGTGTGTGGAGATTAGTTCATGTGAGTCATGTGATCTGTGTGTACCACCGCAAGCTAAATGGGTTCCTCCATTGCAGAATTAGTTAAGGTATTTGCAACAACCTCTGTGTGGAATTTGGATTGATGGTGTTTTATGCCAATTTCAAGGTGAAAATGAGATGTGGTTTGAATTTTTGTTTGGTTCCCTTCAAGCATATCGACTTCTATCACACAAGACACTTGTCATGTTGTATCTATTGTAGTGTGTGTGTCAAAGCTATGAATTGAAGGATGTTAGATAAAAGTTAGTGAGCCTTTGACATAGATGCTTTCACATGTATTCTAACTAGTGTGGACCGTGAACTAGTGGTGTTCCTATTGTGAACAAGTGAACCATGAAATTTGAATACTATGGTACGTGTCAAGTGTGCAAGCTATAAAACTTGTAGTGTGAAGCTTGATCCATGAGTTTCATTCGAAGTGCAGATATTATTGTGTGATTGAGTGTTGGAGGAGCCACTGATGTGAAGAGTATCTACCTTTTGTAGGGCCACATGGGACTGAGCCAGTAAGGGAGGCATGAAAATAAATCTTGTTATGGCATATGGTGTATTTCTTAATATTTTTCAACAATGATCCTTTTGATGATCACTTTTTCATGAGTCCATTTGGAAGCATTTTTGGGTTGGGTAGTATCTTGTAGTTGGAATAATATTTTTACACACAAAATCATTTCATTTATGACTAGGAATATCGGGAGATTCATTCTTCTTGATGGGGTCCTATGATTTGACAACTTCCATATTATCATGAGGATGGGCATAAATATTCAAGTCTAGAATCTATTATTGATGACCTAAATGAGCCAATGATATAAATCACAATGGAGACACAAAGGAAACATAGTTTTTTCCAGGAAAGTAATAATTCTTATCCAAGGCAGTCATCATCTCTAGATTTCTCATTTCAAAGCACCAAATTAGCCTATGGAAGAAAATATAGATCATATTATACACCCTCAAAAACTAGGAGGATGGGCCCCAATGGGGTGACTCATGAGGAAGACATGGAAGCATATATCACAACAAGAAATAAAACCAAACAAATATCAAGAGAAATTAAAGACAAGGGGCATTCTATTACTAAAATACCAAAATCAAACCAATGGGTGGAAACAAAGATGGAGGAGTATGAAAATGAGTGGAACGCAAAAATAGATAAAACCCTACCTAGGTGAAAATAATTTCCTACATAGATGCTTGACTAATGTAGTTATAGGAGAAATTCTCTGAGTAAGCTCATACTCTTTGGATACTTATCTACCACTGATGATTAAGAAAACCATATCATGATGGTTATGATGTACCATCATCTAACACTAAAAGAAAGGAAAAACAATGCTTTCGATGAATGCTCCTTACTCTACACACATGTTCTACAACACAACATTTCTTCTTCACACACATTAAAGAGACACTTTGTTGAATATTGCATGATAAATATTTAATTCACAAAACCTATCTGCATAGTTTTTGAACCCTAAGTTACCCTAATTTATTTGAGCTTCTAATTCATCATCCAATAAAACTTTAAGCTATTAATAATATTTTAGCTTAATTTGTTTCTAATTGTATGCAAGATGGGTAAAGTTCTTTTACCTTGTTTAGGAAAATGGAAACCTCGAACACTCGACAACATTGGCAGTATTTGTAAATGAATGCAACTATAAGTTGTAGAATTGAGGCTTCTGTGATCAGTCATTTTTATAATAAGAGCTTCAGCGTAAATCACATGATAAAGATCTTTGTCGACGCGTTTCGAACAAGCTTACTAAACACTCAGATATATTTTTTTTCATCTGACGTGTGGAGTAGTTTTTAAAATTTTAAAATATACATTACATCGAGTGAAGAGGAAAATAGTGTGACTCGATATAATCCCTACTTTTTAATAAACACCTTCGTAGACAATTTCTCATTACACTCTTCTTGCTGCACTTTCAGCACACCCTTTCTCTGCACAACAAACTAATAGTAGTTTCGTGTTAAATTAATATATTTTTTTAGTTTCCCTTGTGCCCCACATACGCAAGGGTTCTACAACCTATTCAGACAAATCACCAACAAAAATAGACGTTTGTGTCCACGCTTCAAATTTGCATATTAAATTAGCCTTGCGCATAGGAAGAAAGTTTGACTCAATATAGTCACTTCTCTTTGACAAACTCGCCCACACAATTTACCAACACAAATTTTCTCCTTCCTCCAAATATCTGTTCAACCACCCCCCCCCCTCCCCCCAACACCCCCTCACTTACGTAACTGACATGGAAGCCTCTCAGTTGGAACATCATTAAGAAAATAAATGGTAGTATCAGGCGCTACATTGTTAGACCACTAAGAAAAATAAACTTTATTAATTTTAAAATGATTTGTCATCACTAACAAACAATAAAAAAACTTCCCTCCACTATGGGAATTATGTCCCATCAAGGCTGGCTTAGCTAATCAAAAAGTAGAAATAAGATTTACAAAAATTAGAAATTCATTTTCAAATTTATGGGAAAATAGAAATATGGAACATTCTCATGAGGCAAGGACTAATAATTCTTGGAAATATCAATGTAATTAAACAATGTATCCATTTGTTTTCTTAACTTTTCTCCTTTATTCCAAATTATTTTTGCATGTGGATATCTTTAAAAACATAAATTTCTTTGTCTTTATCTTTTATTAAATATTAAATTATTTATCTCCAAGACCTTCTCCCAATGTAATTAAATATCTTATAAAGTTATAAATATCATTCTAGAACCTTTTTATTTATTTTTTATTCGAGATAAAATTCTTGATTTGTCTCACAAATTTCATGCTAGAGCCTTTTTATCATTAGTTGTTTCTAGATATAAAATTTATGATTCGTCTTCTAAATATTGTCCCAACAAAATTAATGATTTTGTGAACTCAAAGAACTTATTTTAAAACTCGTATGTCATATTCCAAAATCCAATTTTATCTCATGATGATATTTCTATTTTTTCTATTGAGATGTCGAGGCTCCAAGATGTCATGTATAACGGTGTTAAGCTAGGAATAATCTTGGTTGAGGTAGCAACAAAGATTGGAGCAATCCTTGAGACTGGATGGTAGAGAAATGTCAATAAATGTGTGTGTAAAATAATAGTAGACTCGTTACCATATTTTTATGTGAGACATACCTATTCTATCAAACCTATATGGTATTTCTTATGTTGATGTAGTAGTCTTAGATAATTTATGTACCTAGTAACTCTATGAGTTGGAGTTTGTATTATACCTAAGTCACTTGTGTCTCCTCCATGTTGTGTACTGTTAGAAGTTCTGTTGTGCAAAAATTCCTCACTTGGTATGTTTTCTCGGTTTCCATTTTATGTGTGGAGATAAGCTGGTGTGAGTTGTGTGATTTGTGTATACCACCACAAGGTGAAAGGGTTCCTCCATTGTAGATTGACTTAAGGAACTTGGAGCAATGTCTGTGTGAAATTTGGATCGATGGTGTTTTGTGCAAATTTATAAGGTTAAAATGAGATGAGCTATGAAGTTAGGTTTAGTTCCCTTCAACTGTATTGAATGATATTACACAACACACCTGTCATGTTGTCTCTATTCCAATGTTCCTGTCAGAGCTGCGAATTGAAGGATGTTATATCAAAGTTAGTGATCCTTTTCCATAGATAGTTTTACGTGTTATTCTAACTAGCACGGACCATGAAATGGTGGTATTCCTATTGTGAACAAGTGCAACATGAAAATTGAAGACTATGGTACATGTGAAGTGTGTAGGCTACAAAACTTGCAGTGCAAATCTTGATCCATGCGTTTGATTGGAGGTATAGACCTTGTTATGGGATTTAGCATTGGGGAAGGCACTGATGTGAAGTGTATCGATGTTGTTTAGGGCCCCATGGAACTGAGTCATTAAGGGAGGCATAAAAATAAATCTTGGTATGGCATATGGTGTATTTCTTAATATTATTCGACAATGATCATTTTGGTCATCATGGTTTCACGAGTCCATTTGGAAGTCGTTTTGGGTTGGGTAGTATTTTTTAGCTGGAAGAATCTTTTGACACAGAAAATGGTTTCATTTATCACTAGGATTATCAGGAGATGCATTTTTCTTGATGGGGTCTTGTGATTTAACAACTTATATATGATCACGAGGATGGCAATAAAGAGTCAAGCCAAGAATCAATTATTGATGATCCAATTTGATAGACAATGACATAGAACATAATGAAGGCAGAGAGGAAACCATATTTTGTTCTATGAACATAACAATTCTTATCCAACGTACTCATCATCTCAAACTTTCTCATTTAAAATCACCAAAGTAACATATGGAAGGCAAAATGGAGCATATTATAAAACCTCAACAACCAGGAGAATGGACCTCAATGGGGTGACTCATGAGGAACACATGGAAGCATATATCGCAACACACAAAAAAATGAAACAAATATCAAGACAAATTAAAGATAATGGGAATTTTATTACTAGAAGGCCAAAATCAAACAAAAGGGTGGAAACAAAGGTGGAGGATATTGAGAATGAGTGGAATGCAAAACTAGGTAATACAATGCCTAAGGTAAAATAATTTTGTGCTTGGATGGTTGACAAAAGTAGTGATAGCAAAAATGATCTGAGTAAGCTCACACTCCATGGATAGTTATCTACCACTGATTATCACACAAACTATATCATGAGGCTTATGATGTGCCATCATCAAACACTAAAAGAAAGGAAAAATAAGACATTGGATGATTGTTCCTTACTCTGCACACACGTTCTACAACACAACACTTCCTCTTCATACACATTAAAAAGACACTTTGTTGAATATTGCATAATAAATATTTAATTCACAAAGCCTTTCTACACAGTTTTTGAATCCCTATGTTACCTTAACTATTTGATATTTTAATTCATATTCCCATAAAACTTTAAGCTATTAATATTATATTAACTTATATGTTTCTAAATGTATGTGGGATAGGAAAAGTTCATGTATTTTGTTTAGGGAGAGGGAATTCTCGAACACTCAACAATGTTGGAAGCATTTGTAAGTGAAAGTAACTATAAGTTGTTATAAACACAATTATTAAACATTTATATAGAATGTTTTCCATATGATGTGTGGAGTAATTTTTAAAATTTCAAAATATACATTACGTCAAGTGCAGAGGAAAATAGTGTGACTTGATATAGTCCCTACTCTTTAACACAATCATCTATAGAAAATTTCTCCTTACACACTTTCTCCTACAATTTTGGCACACCCTTTCTTCGCACAATAAAATAATATTTCTTTCATATTAAAATAATATATATTTTTAGTTGTACCCCCTCCCCTTCACCCCGGACACATAAGGGATCTACATCCTCTTCAGAGCACTCACCAATGAAAATATCCCTTTTTGTCCATTTCTCAACTCTTAGCCTTGTGCATATGAAGAAAGCTTGACTCAGTATAGTCCCTTTACTTTGCAAAACTCCCCCCCACACAATTTCTACCACACACCCTTTCTCCTTCCTCCACATATCTATTCACCCCCTCACCCCCCCACCCCCTCGCTTACCTAAGTGACCTAGAAGCTTGTCAGTTCTGACATCATTAAGCAAAGAAATAAGAGTATGAGGCATAACAGTCTCAAAGCACTCACTGAAAAAATAACCACTCATAAAATTAGCCTTTTTTAATTTAAAGAAAAATGTGAGGCATTGACAAATACTAAAAATAAACTGCCCTCCACTAGGGGAAGTAGGTCCCATCAAGGCTCACTTATCCAATCGAAAAATAGAAATAAGATTTACAAAATTAGAAAATTAATTTTGAATTTATGGGAAAATATAAATATTCAACACTCTCCTGAAACTTTGGTTAAAATTGCAAAAGAACCACGAATTGATAAATATTCAATGCACTTTGATCGTGGAGCGAGTGCTATAGTCCCTAGAGAAGCAAGGACTAATAATGCCTTGTAATTAAAGCATGTATTGATTAGTTTTCTCAACTTTTCTCCTTTATTCCAAATTATTTTCGCATGTGCATACCTTTAAAAACATAATTTTCTTTGTCTTTATCATTCATTAAGGATTAAATTATTTATCTCCTAGACCTCCTCCCAATGTAATTAAATATATTCTAAGGTTATAAATGTCATGATAAAACCTCTTCATTTTTATTTTTTATTGGAAATAAAACTCTTGGTTTGTCGCACAAATTTCATCCTAGAGCCTTTTTATCTTTATCTTTTACTAGATATAAAATTTCTTATTTGTCTTCTAAATTTTTCTCCAACACAATTAATGATTTTATGAACTCACAAATCTCATTTTAAAACTCACATTTCATAATCGTAAACCCATAATTTTTTGTCTCATGACAATCCTTCTATCTTTGTTATCGAGATGATGAGGCTCCAGGATGGTATGTATAAAGATGTTAAGCGAGGAACAATCTTGGTTAAGATGGAAACAAATGTTGGAGCATTTCCTGAGCCTTCGATGGTGGACAATTGTCGGTAAATGTGTGTGAGAAAGAGTAACAAACTCATCATCATATTGTTATGTGAGTCACACCTATTCTAGCAAGTCTATATGTTATGTTTTATGTTGATGTAGTGTTCCTAGATAATTTATTTACCTAGTAACTCCATGAGTTGGAGTTTGTATTGTACCTAAGTCACTTGTTCCTTATCCGTTTTGTGGAGTATTAAACTTGTGTTGTGCATAAACCCTCATTCTTATATTTTCTCAGAGTCCATTCTATGTGTGTAGATAATTTGGTGTGAGTCTTGTGATCTGTGTGTACTGCCACAAGCTCGAAGAATTCCTCCATTGTAGATTGAATTAAGGGATTTGGAGCAACCTCTATGTGGAATTTGGACCATGTTATAAAACCAACTCACAAAAAGATAGAAAAGATAGATCAACGCCTTAGAATTCATCCTCTTCAAGGGGGCAACCTCCTTTACATTACATAAATGAACAATTCTTTGATAATACAGATGACAAAACATTATTTCTATATATAGGAGTCTAAGGAGTCACAATATAACCCAGCCGACCTAACAATAATAATATAAAGCCACAAAAATAACAATAGAGGGATTCTATGGGGTCAGTAATAACAAAATGGAGACAATAGGGGCACAACATATTAATAAGGGGTATAACTACAATAGTAATGGGGTAATCACTAGTATTATAAGGACTCAACATGCC